>PVJO010008088.1:0-77408 GCA_004026905.1 Hystrix cristata | reverse complement strand
TGAACTACATCCCCTGAGCTACACCCTGAACTACATCCCCTGAGCTACATCCCCTGAACTAGATCCCTTGAGCTACATCCCCTGAACTAGATCCCTTGAGCTACATCCCCTGAGCTACATCCCCTGAACTACATCCCTTAAGCTACATCCCCTGAACTACATCCCTTAAGCTACATCCCCTGAGCTATATCTCCTGTCCTTCTGAAATCTTTTGAGATGGGATCTCACTCAGGGACCAGGTTACCCAGGCTGTGCTCTAACCAGCCCCCCTGCTTCAGCCTTCCAGAGTGCCAGGATTACAGCTATGCACCACTGCCCTTGGCTGCTCACTATCTTTTATGTGGGCCTTTGAAGGCCCTTTGAAGGTGCTGGTGTGGACTGCGGGCAGGGAGTCAGTATTTCATTGCTCTGCTAAACTAACCTCATAGCACTGAGCCACCCACACTTTTGACCACCCTAATGGAACTTAAACTCCGAGGGTGACACAGGAGGAGCCTCAGTGCAGGGTGTCACTGACGATAGTAAGAATGAAGCTTAAAATTAGACTCACACAATACCTTATCAGACAGTAGACATTCTGTCTTTGTCTCAGGCTCTTGGTCCAGCAGTGAACCACTCGCTGTCATGGGGGTTTCCAGTCCTGTCTCTTCCATTTCCACCACACAGATGCTTTGATAACAAGCATATTGCCAGGAAACAGTACAGTGTCTGCCACATCCTGGCTACTTGGTTAATCTAGGTGCCTGAGGAGGGAAGGCCCTGCTGGCGTCTGGGTAGAAGTGCCACGAAGGGGAAGCCTCTCCGTGTCTGGGAGCCTAAATGAGGGCAGCTGGGGAGGCGGAACTGTGTGTGCCATGAGGGTTGAAGGCAGGCACCTGAATGTCTGCAGTCAGGTGGTGTCAGTTGTTGCTTCTCTGATTGCTGCTTTTGTGACCTTGGGGAGATCACCTGGTTTCTTTGCACCTGGTTTCTCCTTCGTGAATCTGTAAAGCACAGGTTGCATTTGCCTTGCAGAATTGTTTTAATAAAACTTTTGTGTATTTTATATCACTTCATCTTCCAAACACTTTATGATGTATGTGTTAAAACCTGCTTTGTGGGAGGGGGCAGGGTGCTATGTAGCTCAGGCTGGCCTTGAACTCACAGTGATCCTCCTGCCTCAGCCTCCCGAGTGCTGGGATTACAGGGCATGCACCACCATCATGTCTGCCAAAACCTGCATTTTAGTAATGAAAAACATCAGAGATCAAAGAAGTTAAAAATTTGCTGAAGTCACACTGATAGCAAGTAGCAGCAATAGAATTTAAACTCCAAATCTAGTGTTTTCTTCCAGATCAGTTAGGACCCCAGGCTTGTGTGTTGAGGGAAGCATGAATGTGGTAGATATTTCTGTTTTCTGTGTATAAGAGATGGGTATATGTTTGCAAATGTGTGGAGAAGTATAGTGGGGACATTTCTTTGCTCAGACTATGACATATAATCCAACATTGTCTAACAAAAGCCCTTTTTCTTCCACTTCCTGCTTTGTTCCTCCATATCGTTCCTTTGCCTGAAAAGTTGGAGCTTTGGTGCTACATTGGTTTTAGGGAGAGAGGAAAAAAGGAGAGCAAAGTCATAGAATCCCCTAAAAGTGAAACATGTTTGAATCAAATTATATATCATAGTAGGTATTCATTAAGTGTTAGGATTCTATCTCCGCTTTAAAAAATAGCTGCTATAAAGTTACTTGGAAAATCACTAAAGTGTCAACCAAAGTCATGTGAATTTTATAAAAACAAAATGTTAGTACTTTTTTTGTAACTATATTTCTCACTAAAAAATATGAGCTTTAAAAAAATGACTTTCAGTCCTTTGTTTGATGGTAACTTTTTGTAGTTCCAGCTACTTGGAAGGCTGAGGTAGGAGGATCATTTGCGCCAAGGTGTTCAAGGCCAGCCTGGGCAACATAGCAAGACCCTGTTTAAAAAAAAAAAAAAAAGACTCATGCATTTGCTTAAAGGTAAATGGGTGTATTCAAGTGTATATTTGCACTTTAAAGGGACTCAGTAGCTATAAAGAAAAATTACCCTTGATTAAGTAATTCAGAGGGGCATTGAAGATGGCAAATTAGGTTTATAGAAAGGGCTCACTGCCAGGCATGTGGCACACACCTGTAATCCCAGGAGGCTGAGCCAGGAGGATCACCGAGAGCCCAGCCTGGTTATGTAATGAGGTCAAGGCTAGCCTGAACTACATAGCTTGACTCTGTCTCAAAAAAATACAACAAAAAAGAAAGGGCTTAGTTTCTTTTTTTTGGTGCCGGGGATTGAACCTTGGGGCCTTGTGCTTGCTAGGCAAGCACTCTAACCACTGAGCTAAATCCCCAGCCAGGGCTCAGTTTCTTGTAAGCTTTGTAATTAGAAGCCTGGCAGCAGAGGGCCAGAACATCATGATCTTGAGATCGCACAATATTTTTCAGAGTGAAGGCTGAATCAGAAAAAATTCCAGAGAGGAGAAGGGCAGATGGACTAAACATCTTCTCCTGCCCCCTAAGAATAAGAAGACACCCACACACACCCCAGCCAAGTACCCCTGTGGGGCCAGTCAGCCTGCCTGTCTCCCATCCCTCCACCCTGGACCAAATCATTGCTTGCTGTGGTTCAGTTGTCCTTAGAGGGGCAGCTGGCAGAAAACGTCTGCTTATAGGGGCACGGACCACGGGCGCATCGCTGGAGCCGCTGCTACCTCTTTCAGGGCAGCACCGCTCTTGTGCCGGGTATTGGCTCCAGACTCAGAATGTCAGGGAAGCCAAAGCCCGGGCCCAGAGGAGAGGCGAGTTCTCAGCAGGACAGAGTCAGGACATCTGGGCCAGGAAAAGAGATGAATTATATAATAAACCCCTTTTTAATCTCCTCTCCTCTGGCTTATTTCCCCAGGGACGTGTGTGCACACTGCCAATTTTTCTTATTTATCTTCTGCATTGAGTAATATCGTTTTCTAACTCTCCCATGAGGAGGGTATCCACTGTGGATGCCTCTGCAAGGATAATATTATGATTTGGGGTGTGAAGATTGTCCTTTTGATGACTTGTTTCTGAAATGAGTGATTCAACAATTCCAACTGTTGGCATGCCATCCCTGGGAAATGGGTGGTGGGGGCTGCTGTACAGTGAGTGAGCTCTGGGAATGTGTCTGCTGTCTTCACAAAATCCTTAAAAATAGACTGCCAGGGACAGCTGATGGCACTCCCAGGCGTGCTTAGGCCCAGGCTGCCTTCTGTCAGCAGTTCCATGCCATTTCAAAAGAGTATACATTTTTTTTAATGTTCTACAACGTTGTTTATGGAAGACTATCAAGTGTCCCTAGACTCACTTCTGGTCTTCTCCTTATATGTCATAACCTGGTTAACTATATTTTTAAAAATCTTTGAGGTTTAAAGAAAATGATATTTTCTGAAGGACTGTTATGGTCCTGGGGTTCATGGGATGTGAAGCCGTACAGCACAGTACCTGACACACCAAGTGAGTTTCAGGGTTACAGAAGCATTGTCTGAGGGCAGTGGGTGTTCCTCAGCCTTTGAAGCCACAGGGGTAGGGACTGTAGAAGAAGACAGACTCAGTGAACCAAGCGTGATTAGTCAGCAACTTGGCATTTTGGAATATTCTGGAAAGATGCTGAATTGACCACTCCTGGGGCCATTCCTGGGTCCACTGATACCACAGTTTCTTCCAGCAAGCATGTCTGTCTTGTCCCTGAGGGAAATACTAGTGAGGAGCCCCAAAGAGGGCTAAACTTGAGGCCCTCTCAGTGATATAGAATGCCCAGACCTAGAAGATTGACAAGTCTGTGGCAGCCACTCAGCTGTAAGGGCCAGCACTGGCTTGCCAGTAAGTGTTCCTTTCTAACCAACCTGTCTCTCTGTTCCCCATCTCAGTGGCACAGAGGGTGACCTCCTTACAGGACAGGGAACCTCTGACTGGAGAGCTGGGTCTCAAATTTTGGGGAAAAGCTTAGATGTTTGGGAAGGGAAACAAGAAAAGAGTGAGATTAGGTTCCTGAGAAAAGGTATACCTAGCAGAGGTTTGACTTGGCCTTTGAGGATGCCCCTGGGATCTCACTGTTGGATCCTGATGGCCCAGGAGGGAAAGACCAACCCCAGAACCCAGTCAGTTTAGAGCCCCATCCCCAGTGATCTCCTGTGTTCCAGCAAAGAAATGAGAGAAAGGAAAAGCCTTCTGATTGCAGCCCTAGGGCAATGGAGATGGGATGTTCAGCACAGTCTAGTTGGTTTGGAAACTCCCACTGGGCTCATTTTTAAGCTTTTCGGCCCTGATCATTATTTTCTTTCCTTGTTTCCTGTTTTCCCTTCCAAATGACTGAGCATTCTTTAAGAAAGATCTGAGTTATAATTTGTGCATTTTCCTCCCTCAACCAAAAATTTATTTTTGTCAGCAACTATATACGTATAAATGAATACAAAAAGTGATGAATGTAAAACTGAGTCCCAAACCAGAGAAAACTGTTAGATGGAGGTTCCTAAAGCCACACAGACCTTATGGTCATGCCTGACTGCAGCCTCACAGGAGCCCCCTCCAGGCTGGTGGTGAGCAAGAGAGAGATCAGTCTTGGGAAAATAGGCCGCAACCCACGTTGAAGGCACCTGGGACAGGACATTCCACAGAAGAAATGGGTGGGATGTTTGGGTACTGGACTGCCTGGACCGGCTCTCTATTTTGTTTCTTTCCAGTTTTCTGTCTTTGTGTCTTTCACTTTACTTTTTGGTGAACTTTCTCAGTTTCATTTTCCTGTTTTGATTTTTGAGTTTCCCCTATTAGTTTTTACTTCATGTTTTTTGTTTCGTTTATTTTACTTATTTTTTGGTTTTGGTTTTTGGTACTGGGGATTGAGCAAGACTCTAGCACTTTTTTTATTTTTTGAGACTGGTTCCTCAGCCCAGTTAGTCCATAGTCCTGCTTGAGCCAGTCCTGCCCTGCTTGAGGGGCTTACAGGGAAAGCCAGCTAAGCGTGTGTCTCACCCAGGCTCACTTTGTTCTGGGGGTGGAGCTGCTCCAGGTTTTGCCTGATTTTAGCTGATCTCTGCTACCTCCACACTATTTTTTATTTCACACCAACTTTACTGGCTAGCGGCTTAGTTCAATGTAAATTAGCCTGTCATTCTAGGAAGAACTCCTCAGTTTTTCCATGGGTTCTTCTCCCTTTAATTACCTCCACTACAAAAAATAACATACTGTTTATGTTTCATGGATACTGTGTCTTTTGTACTTCTCCGAGGATATTATAAGTTTTTTTTTAAGTTTTCTGCCCCAAGAATAGTCCAGTTTATGTTCTGTTATTTGTTTTGATCTTAAACATCTATTTATGTTAAAGATACTTTGCTGGTGATTTTTGTTCTGTAATAATGTTTAAAAGCAGGAGGCTAAAAATCAGATTGATAGCTCTGTGCCGGAGCCTATATGTGGCACAGTTCACAGCAGAGTGACCAGGGTGGGCTGGCGATCGGGTGGCCCCAAGCACCAGTGTGCTTTCTTACAGGCTGCTCAGATTCCCCAGAGACATTTCTTCCTGTCTTAGCTGTAGAGTATGAAGGTTTGGCCACCTGCTCTCTGGGAGGGCGCTCACATTCAGCAAGCAGACAGTCGCTTGGTCCCTCTCTTTGGGAACTGGCAGTCCTGCCCTCAGATGTGCTTGTTGCCTGGTGTCCTGGGATGCTCAGTATTGTCCTCTTTGGAGAATGAACACCCAGACTGGTGGGAGAGAGACAATAGCACAGGGGTTGGGAGTCAGGGAGGCTCTGGGGCTGATCCTCAGCCTTCATCTCATCTGTTTTGCTTCAGTTCCCCGCCCCCACTTCTTGAGGCACCTGCTCATCTCCTGAACCCTTTGAAGATTCTTCGGACAAATTGGGCTCTTGACTTTGTATACCGCCACCCTCAAGTCTCCATTTCTTGAGTACATAATCTGTTATCACTCCTTACCTGCTTTCTAGCCTCAAATCTTGAAGGTGACTTCTTCTCTTACTTTCAGAAAGGAAGGCAACAAATTCAAAGCCAGCAGCTGAAAACCTTAAGAAGTTGCTTTCATTGCATTAGTTGATTAGATTGCAGAATCTCCAACTCCATAGACTTTACTTCTTGTAAGTCAAACCAATAGGAAACATTTTGCCAAAAAACAAAAACAAGCCAAAATAAATGCTTATGAATTAGGGTTAGCATACACAATAGTGGCAAAGATAGGTTAGTGCATTTAAGGATGAACAAAAAGGTAAGCGATGTGGGTTACACTGTGTGCAGGAGGAGACTGGGGATCCATGCAGACCTTGTCTTGGGGCCTCTGTGTCTGAGATGCCAGGGGCAGTCTTGTTCCTTTGCTTCAAGGGAACGCAGTAGGGCTGGAGAAGCTCTGAGCAGGGAAGAGTGAAGTGACAGCTTTACAGGGACAGGTGGTGGGCACTGGGACTCCTCAACTAGGATGCAAAGAGGTGCATATCTGAATTTAAACCATGGCCAGTGTGGGGAAGGCAAGCGTGAGTCCAGACACCAGATCCTGAGCTACCCAGAGTAGAGGGTTGCTTTCGAAAATGGAGCAGGTAAATTTAGGACAAATTTACCATGGTAGTTCAAAAACTTGGGAATCTATTACAACTAGTTCTTCTAGCATTCAGTTTAATTCTGTAGGGATTTGAACAAATGTATGACAGAACCTTCTCTCCCCAGAGAGACAGAGAGGGTAGTGAGCTGAGAGATGCATACATAACTTTAACATAGGACAGTATGGATAGTGTGCTCTTACTGGGCTGTTAGAACACGAGGCTAGATGGAAAATGGGAAGCTTGGTGTATAAGGAAAAACTTGACCGAATTAAGAAGATCTGGCTTCAAATCCTGACTCTTCAGCTAACTCACTGTGTCTTTGAGCAAGTTCCTAACCTTTCTGATCCTCCCAAGGTTCTGGTGAGGGTTAAATAAGGCAGTTATATAACCCACAAAAGGGTCAATAAAGCAAAGGTTTACTGATTCCCGAACTGAATTTGAGTCTTTAATACATGTTTGCTGAGCCCACATCAAATACCAGGCTGTGTACACGTGCCTTCCCTGTTCCAGCAAGGCTCATGAAGTGAAGGCACAGCTCTGCTCCGTCCTGCGGCGCTCCTCAGGATGGTACAAGGTTGTGCAGGTGAGCGTCCCCGCGTCCTTTCCTGGCTGTGGGTGCACAGTGGGAGAGAACGTCTGAGCATCTTGTGCTGTCTTAGCAGACAGCCCCCTCCCGTCCCCCGCTCCCTTCCAAATAGCCAAGGGAAAGATCTCAGTGCTGCTCAGCGACTCGAGATGGTGGGGACATGGTTTGCGGGGCTTGGCTGCTTTTTGTTGCTTATTTCTCTTGAAAGCTTGGGGGAAGTGAGGAGCACAAGAAGAGTAACTAGCCCTGTGACACTGGGCATGGGAGGTGGGGGGTATTGAGGTTCACTCCTCTGTGACGAAAAGCATGTTCATAGCCCACGAGCGCCTGCCTGGAGAGGGTTAGTCACGGTCTTACCTCCTCCAGCAGTTGTGCATCCCATTGCTTCATATCCGGCAGGGAAGTTCCAGGAGGTCTGCTGCTAAGCCCAGAGATCTTGCCTGGCCAGCAGCCACTGCCCTGTCCACCCCACACCCAGCTTTTAGGGCTCTCCAGTATCATTCAGTTATTTTCTTGACCTGTATGAGCTTCCCCTTTGGTCCAGCCTTAGCCACCATCATGAGCTTTGATTTGAAAGAGTGCCTGAAGCTTGTTGTGTTGTTGGGAGGGCGCCTCCTGTCCACTGTCTGGTCTTCTAGCATCGGAACTCCTCCTTTAACCGTCACCTTGTTTCTCTTTGCCAGAACTCACGTGCTGTGTGTCAGACTGAGCTACCCCTGTTCCGCCCTACTGTCAAGACTCGCTACCGTCCTGCTGATGTTCACAGCTGTGCCTGGGAAGGAGGCAGCCCCGACAATGGGGACCTCCGCATGCCCTGATGGGCAGGGAAGGACCTGTAGGAGTGCATCTTCCGCATCTGCACCTCCACGTGTGGGCCAGTGGCTCTGCGCTTCCTCCTTGGAGACCTCGCTGTCCCAGAGCAGAGCTGCCTGAGCACCGAGGGGAGGAGGGAGCTACGCCACCCTCGCTGTTCGTCAGGGCCCCACTCCCTGGAATGGCAGCCTGCATGCATCATCCGCTCTGTTTCATGCTATATAATTATGTACAGGAGGGACATGGCATCCGTCTGAGTGGATGCTTCTTGTGCTGTAATCTGCAAATCCTTTTTTTGTGCGTGGGGGGAGGCGTTGCTGGGGATTGAACTTGGGGTCTTGTGCTTGCCAGGCAAGCACTCTACCACTTGAGCTAAATCCTCAACCCCGGATGCTTCTTAAGAAACGTGCCAGTGTTTAAAGTTCTTGGTGTTCCCTGTCTCAGCTGTTACTGTCTCAGCTCTTTCCCGATAGGCTGCTTTTTCCCTGCTGGGGAAGTGTAACTCCTCCTCCGTGGCATCTTGCACTGCATCCTGCCCCTCCTCAGGCAGGTTTTGTGGCTCTGACAGAAAGGAAGTATTGCCTGGTGGCCTGTGGGCTCTTTTCAGCATCTCCGTCCCTGGAGAGAGGTGGTGTCCTGCTTGGTTCCTCTTGGTCCCTTGACAGTTCCAAGGAGAGCAGATGTTAAATGTGCCAAGCATGCATATCACTGTGACAAAGCCATTTGCTTACTGCCCTGCTTCCTTACAGACAAACCAGCTGGTGCAGAACCATCGCCAGGCGGGGCCTACAGCAGGTTGCAGATTCACTGCAGTTTATTTTAAGCAGGTAGATTGTTGATGTCACTGGGGCTAGTGAGAGAACCACAACTGTGGTGTGAGCATGCAGACAGCCCCTTGCTCCCACCCCTCCGGCCCTGTGTTTCGGCAAGCACATGTGCCTAGGCCCGGGAGCCCCCCTGTTTTATTGGTGTGGGCTCCTCCCGCCTGCCCCAGCACCAGCCCTTGGTGGCATTCCAGCTGGTTGCTCTGCTGCCACCATACACAGCTGCAGGTGTCAGAATAACTCAGTTCCCAGTTAGCTCCCTGAGCAGACAGCCTGGCCACGTCCCTCTCCGTTGGCTGGGATAGGCTGCAGGGCACAGGCCTCAGCCTGTGAAAGACGACTGGAGTCTGACCCCAGCCTGCTTGGGCAGCAACTGGATGGCCAGTATGAGGTGCCCCGAATGGGCTGTTGCAGGACAGAGTAGCCACAGTTGTATGGACCCCCTTCCCAGGAAGGGTGAGAGAGCACAGAAGCGATGCTAACATCTGCATCCCCCGAGGCTGGCTCAGCTCGGCAGAGAATGAGGTGTGTGATGTCTTAGAACAGTTCTCCAGTGCAGGCTGCCTGGTCCTTTCCCAGTCGTGCAGTCACCTTGGCTTGTCCGAGGTATGGTTTCTCATCTTAGCCTTCTGTGCAGCTGATGGGGCAGAGGGTGTTCTCACCACTGCTGACTCTTGGAGCTGTCCTGGTCTTGGCTCGGGGCCCGGCGGGTGGCACCTGTGCCAGAGGTGCTCTGAGAGACAGATGGAGGGGACAGGCACTTTCCCAGGTTCCCACAGAGAGGTCCCTTCAACAAAGACCCCAGGAGAGGAAGCAGCTGGCCCCTGGGGTGTTTATTCTCTGAAGAAAAAGAGGAATCTCTGTGGTCTGTGCCCATCTGTGCCCTGCCTTGTGTTTACTGTGGCCGTGGACATACAGGGGGAGGTGACTGCTCATCTTCCACTCTCCTCTTCTGACTCCCATCACATGTTGACTGCTGATCACAGAAATAACTCACTACATGCCTTTGACACTGCTGCTGGCTCCATTCCCTTTCCCTCTCCCTCGAGGAGATCTGGGGTCCGGCGAGAGGAGCAGGGACGTCACTCCTGCCGTCATTCACAGTTAGCTTTGAGAATCATACAGCTTGTTTTGAGCTACATGTGCCAGCAAGGCTGTCTTTCACCTTGTTAGTATGAGCTCTCGGTTCTGCAGCTCCATCCTGTGAAGATGCTGTGGCCAGAGAGCTTATGCTCTTGTTTCATCTCTGGAAAGCTCCCAGCCTGTCAATGGAACTCTTCAGGGAATGGTGGGCAGGGGCTAAGGTGCCTCTGGCCTTTGCCTTTGCCGATCTGAGCACTTGGTGCTGAGAGGCCTTTCCTGTTAGTCACGCCCTTTCTGGAGCCATGATGTTGCTGTGGTATGTGTCAGTGGAGGGGCCACGAGGGAGGGAACCGAGGAACACCATGGTTCACCAAGTGTAAGTGGACACTCCAAGACCATCTGCACAGCCCATGTCAGACATGCCTCTGCACTGGGCTTCCTGTGTGAGGACACAAGCTCTACAACACCTCCTCTGTCCTTCAGTCATTGCCACCACCTCTGATGTCCTCTGTGTGCAGAAGAGAATGACAGGAGGTTATTGCTGGAACCTCTCACAGTTATATCTTGTCCACAGCTCAAGGCCCAACCAGGAAGCAGGAACCACTGTACATACTTAAAATAGAGAGCAGTTTTAATCTAGAGATTTGTTTAACACAGAACAAGAACTGAAATGGGAGTTGAGGCAACCTGGAGGTGGGGAATACTAGGAAGCTGCTGCCACCCCAAGGCCACCTGGACAGAGTGAGGAGGCCGTCTTACCAGAGCCTAAGGGCCAGGGCCACCAGGTGGGGCCTGGGACCAGAGGCCCATCTGTAGGAACTGGAGCCGTGAGGAGGCATGATCCCTGTCAGAAACACTCCCAGGCAGAGAGCAAAGAGCAGGGGAGAAAGCGCTGACCTCTCTCTTCCTCTTGCCTTCTTAGCTGATGCATGGCCTGCAGGCCTGGGACAGCCACCTTCAGGGTCAGCCCCATGTACTGAGCAGCTTTCCCAGCATGCAACAGCAGGGCAGGGTGGGTGGCAGCCCTGGCCTTGACCTGCCCTGGGTCCCGTCCAAATCCAGTGCTTTCGCTCCTGTCCGGAGATCCTGCTGAGGGAGGCAGGAGTGGCCCCCTTGGGGTTTGTGGATGCTAGAGAGGAAAGTGCTTTTAGGAGCAGGGGAGAACCTTTATCCTTCACGGTTGTCCCTGTTTCCTCCCAGGAAAGCCATGTCCCAGTTTCCTGTGCACCCCTCTGTCCCTCACTGGTGCATCTCTGGTTTTCCTGGCCAGAGATCACTGTCCCCGAGCACGCCTCAGCACCCAGAGTGCTTCCCCAGGCTAGCGCATTCCAGCGTGGTCTCGGTGTGGACTGTCTGTACAGAGATGCTGTCTACTAATCAGTTTGTATTGTGTTTCCAATAAATTTCTGGAAATTCTGCCTGGTTTTAGGCTGTCTTTGTAGACTATTTCTAGTCCTTGTCCCTTCCTCTTTGGCTCCTTCCCTTTTGTTTCCTGGGTGCCATGACCCCATAACTCCCCCATAACCTACATAGCCAGAAGTGTGCATCACTACTCTAGGTCTCTCTCAAGCCAATCAAACTGACAATAAAGATTAACCATCACACATGTGAAGGTTACTGGAGATGAGAAAATGTGATTAAAGCTGCCTTGGGATGTGTAGGAGTATGAGATTGAAGCGAAGGTACAGCTGAATCACAGTCAGGGAAGATTTTGTAGCAGCTGAGGCTCCCAAGGCTCTTCCAGCAGCCCCTTTGGAGGAGCCTCTACGGGGCAATGTGGATCTTGGTGTCTTCTCCTGAGGCCTGATAGTGCTTCCCTTTCTGGAGGCTTCTCTGCAGCTCAGTGTTACATGCTTACTCCCCACCCCAGCCAGCCCTGAGTTCCACGCCAGAGTTGTGTTCTGTGGTCAGGCATCCTAGAGAGATGCTTCCCCCCTATCTGCCCCTGGGTGGTGGGAGTCCCTGCAGGTGATCTTATAACCAGCAGAGCTGCAGGTGCTGAACTCTCCAAGGCCCTTTTTGGCTCCTGGCTTAGTGGCCCTTTTATAGGTTCTGCTTTGGGAGCTTGTTTTCTTACTCCCAGAACTAGCTGTTCCAATCATGTGTTGCTCCCTAAGCCCTAAACCCTGCCAGTCAAGCCTCCTGAGAACCTGGCAGGCTTCTTCCTCTCCACCCCAAGACCCGCTGCAGTGGTGCCTTCCCCCAGCTGAGGCTGTGTCCTTCACCTCTCAAGGACAGACCCTACTGCCACGCCTGGGCTGGACCTGTCCTCCCCGCCTGCTTTGAGCCTGGCAATAGTGTCCTGACTTGGGCTGGACTGCCACTTACTGACCGTGTGAACTTGGGCAAGTCACTCAACTTCTGTGCTTTCACGTGTGAAATAGGATAATAATAGTCTCTACCTCCTCGGACTAATTAGTATGGGTAAGATGCTTAGAACAGGGCCTTCGTCATCTCACTTTCCACCATAGTCACTTTCCCTTCTCTTCCTGCCACTGTATCCCAGTCTCTTCATTCCATCCAGGAAACAAAAGAACGGTTGAACCCCCACAACGTCTGCCCCTGCACTTAGCTTCACCTTACCTCCCTTTACTGGCAAGTTTATTGAAAGGGGAAGAATTGGCTCCATCTCTGCAAATCTCATTGATTCCTGAACCCAGCGTAGTGCTCTCTGGCTCCCACTCTGCCCCTCCCCCAGTCACTGCCTGAAATTGCTGCCCATAAAGTCTCTAATGACTTCTAATTGCCGAAACCAGTGCTATTCTTAGCTACCCTGTCTGAGCATCCCGAGCACTTGGAGCTGTGGTCACATACTTGCTTTCTTCATTACACCAGTCCCTTTATTCTCTACTCTGAGCAATGCTAAGTACGTTCAAATGTTACTCTTAGCTATTTTTTCAGATTTTTTTGCAAAGATAATTTCCAACAAGGTAGTAGTCACCTGTGTATCTCTCCCATTGCAGCCCCTCTTGGTTTATCATGTCAGTATGTTATCGTTATACCACTAATGCATACATCTGAATCCATAACCAATAGAGAACATGTTTGTGTATTAAATTTTATGTAAATGATAACCTATCACTTCTTGAAAAGCTTTTTTTTTTTTAAAGTAGTACTGTTCAGTGAACGGATTTTTAGCCTGGAAAGGTGTCCATCAAAGATGCTTGACCAGACAGGGTCAAAGGTGCACTTGGGTTTTCAGATCCGCTTCCTTACAGCATGAACTTAAGAATCACTTTTGAAAATGCCCTGCCGCCTGCTTGGGTCCTGCCCTACCTCGCCTGGCTCATGGCCTGCAGATGTTTCCAGCTGGCCGGGACACTCTGTGCTGGCAACAGTCCAGGGAGCGACCTTGTCCCTCCATGCCAGGCTGGCCGGTCCTTACCTCTGTGGCACTGCCCCCTGCAGCAGCCGCTCAGTCCTGGGAGGTGCCTCTTCTGTAGCCCATGGCACATGGTGGGGTAGAGCTCTGCTGCTCACTGGGCCCTGCAGACCTGGCTGTGCTGGAGGGAGAAGGGCAAGAGAAGCAGCACAAGTCAGGGCCCAGGATTGTACTGGATAGGGATGTCAGGGAGCTGTGGAAGAGCTGTAAGCAGGGTGCCACAGGTGTATAGCCAGAAGACGGCCGTGGAGGTGTGCCACGATGAGGCTGGGCCGGAAGCAGATGGCATAGAAGGCCACCAGCATGGCCAGTGTGCACACAGCCCTCCATGAACTGCCCACCTGGCTGGCCAGGGGCCAGGAGGCGAGCCCAATGCTCACGATGACCAAGAGGATGGGGGCCAGCAGTGTGTGCAGCGCCTGGTACCAGTAGAGTGAAGCTGAAATTTCATGACCTTCCTGTGACAGATGAGACTGGAATCAGTGCTGGGGAGCAGATTCTTCTGTGTCAGCCTTCTGTTGCTGTAACAAAGTACCAGGCTGAAACAACTTCAAGGAAGAAAGGTTTATTCTGGCTCACAGCACTAAGTGGTTGCAGTCTCTGGTCTGCTGCTTTAGGCCTGTGGTCAGACAGAAACATCACAGCAGAAGGATCTGGCAAAGGAAAGCTGCTCACCTCATGGTAGCCAGGAAGCACCATGAGCAAGGGAGGGCCAGAGAAACGTTACACCCTTCAGAATCACACCTCAGTGACCCACTTCCTCCCACCAAGCCCAACCTCCTCATGGCCCATTGAGTTATGAACACCAACAGGTTAACCCACAGATGAGGTTAGCTGCCTCATGAACCACCCACCTCTCTAGGGGTCTTTTATCCAGTCAAGTCGACAGTCAAGATTAACTCTCCACCCTCCAGATGCCCTGAGTGAGCTGCCCCCACTGAGGCCCAGCTCAGGACATGGCCGGGCCGCACCATGTTCAGGAAGCTGCTGAGCACATTGGCCTGAAGCTGGCTGAGCAACTGGGCAAGACTGTGAAGAGGCTGATGTTGCGGGCAGTAGCCCCACAGTGCCAGGCCTCGTGGGGGAAGTGCTAGTTCACGAGAAGGGGGCAGGCTGATGATCAGGAGGAAATCGGCAATGACCAGGCTCACTAGGAGCACTGTGATGGACATCCAAGGTTGGGCGGGGAAGCAGAGGGTTACACTGTTCCCCGTCAGGTCCCCCAGGACTGTGCCCAGAAGGCAGACGGTGGGGGAAGAGGTGGGGAGGCAGAGAAGCCAGGCCTCTCCTGAGGACCTCAGCACAGTGGCGAAGATGGGAGAGGGGAGAAGGGGGAGAGGAGAGCTCAAGCTGGGAAATTTCATGGGCTGCTTGGATGAGGGACCTGAAAGAAAGTTCCGGAGTCTTCTAGCCCTGCATGAGTGTTCAAGGAAAGGTGAGATGAGAGTCACCATCGCTGGCCACCTCAGTGACTTGACACCCTGGGTTTTCATTGTTGAGGAAGACCCAGCATTCCAGTTTGTAGCCCTCCCTCTACCCTGGGCACTGAGTGACCGCCACACGAGGGCTCTGAGCCAGTCTACCCCTCATGTCCCTGGCAGAGGGGAAGCAGGCTCTGCGGAGGTGAGAGGAAGTTCTGAAAAGCTCTGAAGTGGGAGGAAAGCCCAGCAGGGGTGAGGTGAGGAGAGTATTCACGGCCCAGGGTACTCAGGTGTTGGCTTTCTGAAGGCTGGAGCTAGTTCTAGCGCCCTGGGCTCTCAGGGTCACACACACCCACCTTACATGTAGGGCTGAGCGGTGCCTCCTGCCCCTGCCAGTGCCGGCTGCAGGGACTGTGCTGGGAGGAGGTGAGGAGCCACTCAAGACCTCCACTATCCCGCTCATGGCCTCGAGGGACCAGGGCTGCTCGTGCTCTGTCTGCCTGCCGTGTGTCCCAAGCCTGCTGTGTGTGGTCCAGCCATCCCTGATTGTCCCAAGTCTGTGCACATAATAAAAGTGCCCCTCAGGCAGAGGGCTCCCCTACCACGGAGACTGGGGGCTTCTCCCCGAAACAGGGCCACCCTGACAGTCCTTGCGCCGACCCTCCAAGCATTCACTGCATTGTGGGGAGCCAGAGGTGGGCTCTGGGCAAGGTTTCAGGGTTGCAGTCCTGCCGAGAGGTGTTGTGCTTATAGCTGGGCCATCAGATGGAGACAAGGTTCTGGGCTCCTGATGACTGAGCTCTGGTGGCTCAAAGGCTCCAGGGCCTGGCACCTCCCGCCCTTGCCAAATGGCTCTGGTCAGCAGTCTGCCATGTGCTGGCACCTCTGCCTCGGCCTCTGGGTTTTGGCAGATGTGGCCCCTGCCCCCTCCCGGGATCCTCTGGGCCTCACCCTTGCCCCAGGCTGCCGTCTGACCAAGGCTGAGGGTAGGGGAGCCGTGACCACAGAAGAAGCCAAGGCCTGTGTGGGAAACAGCTGCCCAGTTTCCAATTGGGTGCCGCCACCTTCATGGAGAGAGTGAGGAGAATGTGAGATCATTTATGTAACAACTACCAGTGGCTGCCCTTGCATGGAGCTGGTGTTCAGAAAAAAAGCACAGTATTCACACTTTGCTGTCTTGGATCAGGCCCACCCTCAGTGCGCACTATTTTTCTCCAGCCTGCTGTGCTGTGACCTTTCTCCTGGGACATGCTGGCTTCTCCTTCCGCTCTAGCACAGAGTAGCACTGAACATTGCCACAGCCTAAGTGCACCAGGCCTCTGTCCCGGCTGCGTGGACCATGGGCCTTTGGAGGAGGCTGGTGCTGGCCCTTCTTGGCTTGCAGGAGAGGAGAGACTTGGGGTACAGAGGTGAGTGAAGGTGCCCTCACCCAAGTCCAGAAGTCTCTGCAGCAAAGTCGGATCCCCATGCTGTCCTCAAAGCTGTGAGCCACCAGGCTGGGGCGACAGAGATAATGTTCAGGTGCTCTTTTCTAAAGGAAGGTCTGCTTCAACCTGTTCCGTCCAGACCCAGCTTCTGCACTACCAGGTGACCTTCCCCAACCTCTCACTGAAGTCCAGAGCAAGCCCGGACCACCCACTGCTGCTTCTGGGCCCCTGCCCCCAAATGTTGGCCAGCGTTAGCAGTGCTTAACGCTTGGTGGGGTGTTTTGTGTTGTCATGTTTCTGAGTTTTCTATAGTAGCACAAATCACTTCTGTTACTGGGATGGTGTCTTAGTTACTTTTCTTGCTGCTGAGACAAAATACCAGACATGCAAAGTTAAGGGAGGAAAGGTTTATTTGGTTTACAGTTCGTAGAGGTTTCAATTCATAGTAGGCTGGCTCCAAGGCAGGGTGGCATGGCAGGCAGGCAGATGGCAGTAAGGTAAGCAAGGGATTTAAGCAACTTCTTTCTGCCCTTCATATTTTATCTGGGCTGCCAGGATTAGGGCAGTGCCAAACCAATCAGTGGATTGGTTTAGTAATCACATGCCCTTAATCCCAGCATCGCACACCCTTGGTCCAGCCACCTCTGAAAAACCCCACCTATGACCTATTTTTTTGTGTGTGTGTCAGATACCGGAGATTGAACCCAGGGCTTCTGCACTGAGCTGCACCCCCAACCTTATTCTTTTTTATTTTGAGACAGTATCTTGTTAAATCGCCCAGGCTAGAATTGAAGCTGCGATCCTCCTACCTCACCAGGAGCCTTTATTGAGGGCCTTCCTGGTGGCAGGCAAGTGGACTGTGGGGACAGAGGGATGGGGCACAACACCACTTGGTTGAGCCCAAGAGGCTGATGGCTGTTAGAAAGGGGACCACTGGGACCCCAGGAGCCTGGCATCCCTGGCTGAGAGTGACAGGAGGGTAGATGACATGATGTCAGGTCTGGCAGGGGCACATTGAGGTGACAGCAGCAGTGGGGACCAGGAGAGCTGTTTGGCAGGGTGGCTCTCGTGGTGGCACTGAGGCACACCCTGGCTGCTTCGGGTTCACACCAAAAGGATCACCCTAGTGGCTTCTTGCGGGCAGGGTCCTGGGTCACGGACAGGGCCACAGAGCCTTGTGCTCGCTCCCACACGTACCTGTGGGGACACAGATGGGCAGGGGTCAGGCAAGGCCGGACCTCGAGGACCCCAAGGAAAGGAGGGCAGTCCCACAGGTGGGGGAAGTCCTCCCTGCCCACTCACGGGGTCCCAGCTGGCACCAGGAGGCTGTCATCTGGGGCCAGGCCCAGGCGCTGTCCCCTCATCGTCACCACTGAGGAACCCTCCTGTGAAATAAAAGCAAGAGAGTCCAACACCTGTCAGGCCTCCACACCCATCTGAATGTCGGGTCTGCCTGGCAGGGGAGGCTATGGGAGCCCCAGGCCCAGGAGCAGGCTGATCCCCATAGATGGGAGGTGGTACCACCCTATCCCCGGCCCCACATGCCAGCTGCCACAGCCACACATCCACGTCCTCTCCTGGACCTTTGCTGCTGCCTTGTCCGTGCGCCGTTACCTGGTAGGAGGTGAAACAGACTTTTCTGGTGCTTCCTGCACCACACAGGAGATGGCCTTCACCTTGGCCACCAGACAGGGGTGAGATCAGCACCTCCAGGAGTAGAGACTGCGAGCCAGCGGGGAGGAAGGTCTGTGCACACCTTCCCCTCACGTGAGGCTTTTCTCATTATGCCCACCAGGGTACATGGAGTCACGTACCCTCAGCTCACCTCTTTCCCTTCCTTGCATGTTGAAGCTGGCATAGGGAAGAAGGACCTGTGGGGCCCATCCTCCTGCCACCCAAGTGGGACTCAGGAGTACTGTGGGTGGAAGTGGAGGCAGGTAGGAGCAGCAGAGTGGAAGGGGGGTGGCTGTGGTTCTAACAGCCGGGAGACATTCGTGGTCCAAGCGTCCCTGGGATACTTGCCCTAGCGGTGGGACAGGCCTGTACCCAGTGAGCATCCCTCCCTGGTGACTAATTCCACCTGCACAGTATGTGTGGGAGCAAACTAAGGCACACCGAACACAGGTCTCCCTGCACACCCTGTCTCCTGACCTCCTGATCATGAAGCACAGGTGGTCTTTCAGACACACACTTGGGCCTCCTTGCCCAACACTAGGGGAAGCATCACTGTCTCAGACAAGTCCTCCCACCTTGTCCGGCTCAGCAGACCCCCCAGGACCCGGGCCTGCCAGTGCTCCTCAGTTATCAATACAGTTCATGTCCTCCCTTCCCCACCCTGCTGGGGTTGATAAGAGCTGCTGTCTCTCACTGCCCCCAGCAGCTTGTGGTGCCAGGCTGTTCCAAACCTCCATACCTCCAAGTCTTTATGCTTCTCCCTCATCTGGAATGTTTTCTGCACCTTCCTTTCTTCCTTTTGAGAACTCTTACACAAACTCTAAAACACTGCATCACCTCCTCCAGGCAACCTTCCTTGACTTCCCTTTCGGGCAGGGTTTGAGATTAGTTCCCAGTTCCTGGGGTTGCTGGGGACGCCTTGGGTGGCCCAGGGCTACATTACCTGGGTCTCATAGGTGTCTCCAAACAGGCTGAGGGATGTGCCCGCCTGCAGCTCCCTGTGGTGACCACGCAGCCAGGCCTCCAGGGACATGGGCTCCATGATGGAACGTGTGCTCAGAGGGAACGGTGGCTCCTGGGGCAGCTGGCCTGCACCGTGCACAGCTAGGTCAGTGTCCTCAGCGCTCAGCCCACCCAGCCCCACAGGGCTCAGATTCCAGGGGCTCCACACTCCACCGCCAGCTCCATGACCAAGCCATGTGCAGTACTGACTGATACTGGGTAGAGTATTCTAAGAGACCCTTCCTGAGGCCTCACACAGACCCTTCTCACTATGTGTTTGTATTTGTGTGTCTGGGGGTTTTCCACGGCCTCACCAGGGACGGGCTTTCCTGTCCTGTACTGTTCCGAGCGGAAGAACCTGCGGGGACAGACCAGACCTTGAGACTTATGTCCCCACCACCCTCCCCTCCGTGCACTGTGGGAGCCTCTCCCCTGCCCCTTGGGCTCAGCCCCACCCACCCCAGGAAGGCAGACTGCCCCCCGGTTTGTAGGCCCATGGGCGCTGCTGGAGAGCCCCACAGCAGTGGGGGGCAGGCACCAGGCTGGGGCTCACTCTTGGATGATGGGGGCCAGCTGCGTGCCAAGGTCCTCACAGTGGAACCACTTCTCATACAGGATATCCACGGTGTCCCCCACGTAGTACCTGCCAAAGCGGATGTTACAGCTGTATCTAGATGTTCCCCCCAAAGCCTCATGCAGTTATAGGTGGGGCTTTTCAGAGGTGGCTGGATCTAGGGTGTGTGATGCTGGGATCAAGGATGCAATGTTGGGACGAAGGGTGCCCACCTCGGTGTGAGTGCTACCCACCCAACGGGCAGGTAGCCTGGATGAAATGTAAAGGCCAGGAAGACGGCTGCTGCCCTCACTTGCTGCTTTGCTGCCTTCTGCCTGTCCTGCTTTGCCACGGGCTCTTTCTCCTCTGTGATGTCCCTCTGCCATGCCACCTTGCCTTGGAGCCAGCCAATTATGGACTGAAACCTCTACAAACTGTAAGCCAAAATAAACCTTTCCTCTTTTAACTTTTGGGTATTTTGTTTCAGCAACGAGAAAAGTAACTAAGACAGCAGAGGACAGGCAACCAGGCTCATCATCTGGGCAGATTCAGTGCAGCCCCGCTCAGGCCTGGCTCTGTTTGCAGGTGTCTGGGCGCTGGCACTGAAGAGCCCGGTGCCTGTTGTACCTCTGCAGCTGCAGCCCAGTGGTTGATTTCCTGCACACCTAAACCTGGCTTTTCCAAAGCCCACCTGTGCCCCTTTACAGAGCCGGTAGGACTCTGAGGCTCAGGACGCTGGGTGCCGTGGCAAGGAGTACACAGTCTGTAAGTGGCCAAAGCAGGTCTTGCTGGAGACTGTCTTAGGAGCTTAGAGGGCATCTGGAGAAGTGTGTTTTTCCCACAGAGGAAGCTGATTTTCAGCCTGAATCCAGGGCTGGTGGCTGGAGGCTCTGGGTCAGAGTAGCAACTGCAGCCAGCTGCAGACATGTCCCTAAATGAGGGCATCTTCTCTCAGGTCATGGCTGCCCTTGGGAACTGGAGCAAATCTCTGGGCCTCTTCGTAAGGCACGCCCATCTACACACACACACACACACACACACACACACCACACACACACACACACCACACACACACACACACACACCCCACACACACACACACACACCACACACACACACACACACACACACACACACAGCCTTCAGGAGGCTCGAGAGCCCACCGCTGCCTCCCCTGGCCTGCGGAGCCCCTGCAAGCTGGGCTGGGCCTCAGGGCGAGCCTGGAGGGTGCCGGGAGCATCTGTCAGCTGAATCCCAGGGCCCAGCTCCTGGCTGGCGAGTTCCATCTGCTCTTCAGCTCTCAAGAAAGAGAGATGGTCCTGCTGAGGGACACAGCTTACAGACGTGTGGCATGCACCCGCCTGGTGCCCTAAATTCCCTCTTACAATGTGGCTGGCTGCTAGAAGGCTTCATAAGGGGATTGCAGTGCCCTCCGAGAACTGCTGTTGGAGTGGTATTTTAATGCTGACTCCTGGCTTTTATTAAAGGTCAAAAGCAAGCAGATGAAATCTGTTATTGAATTTGCTGTAAAATGTTATTGAGGACTGTCCTCACTTCACAGAAGGCTGCCTTTATAAAGCCCCTTGTCTTGGAGAAATTTCTCTTAGAATTTAAGGCCAGGCATCTGTCTCTACAACAGAATACTATGCAGTAGACTATTATGCACCCATTAACATTGCGTGTTTTTTTTTTTTTTTTTTTTTTGGTTTTTGGTGGTTCTGGGGGTTGAAGCCAGGGAGTGCTCAGCTACATCTGCAGCTTTTTAAAATTGTTGAGACAAGGTCTTGCCCAAACTGGCCTTGAATTTGTGATCCTCCTGCCTCAGCCTCCCAAGTAGCTGAGATTACAAGCCTAGCAACATTTTGTTTTTAAAATTTAATAATTTGAGAAATATTCACGAAGTTTTTAAGTTAAGAAACAAAACTCACATCCATGCTTGTAACAAGCCTGCAATGTTGTCAGGTGCAGATATGCATAGAAAAAGACCAAGATGGAAGTCTAAGTGCTTCTTCAGGTTTACTTTAGGGTTCGTTTCCCCTTTTTTATTACTTTTGTTTTCCTGAGATGTACTTCATATACCATAAAATTTATCCTTTTTATAGCAAGTAATTTTAATTTTGTTCATTTTGCATTCCTGTACTTTTCCGGATTTTGAGCGTGAATATGTATGACTCTGGTCATTTAAGAAAAAGGAAGTATTTAAAAATGTGCATTGTAACAGAAGATGAGAGCTAAAGAATTCTGAGTCCAGTAAACATGATGAGAAATTTAAATTCTCTTAATTAAAATGAATTGTAAAACTCTTCATTTTCAGCTGAGTTGGTGGTCCCCTGACCTTCAGGGCCCTCCTTTCAGAGGATGACAGCCAGGAGCAGGGCTGTGCCCTGAGCATCCACTCCAGGCCTCTGTCCTTCCCCTCTGCTCCTGGCCCCAGCTTCGTGTTTCTCTACACTGAGGAGCTATGGTAGCAAGTTCTGCTCTAGCAAACCTATCTGCCTGTGTGCAGTTTCTTCTCCATAAAGTACAGATGGTAACAGTACCTACCCTGGGACCATCGGAGCATTCAATGGGTAAATACTCACAAAGCCCCCGACTGGGCACCCAGCTCGGGCAGAGACACGAGCAAAGAGGCTCTGGCAGAACTGATCTCTGGAGGCCGGGGCTGTGGGGAGCAGCCGCATTATGGCTGCATTGGAGTAGCTGGGCCCCCCTGGGCCCTCTCCCTCCCAGCAGACCTCATGAGAAAGCACAGGTTCTGACTCCAGCCTGTGAGGGCTCCCAGGGGCTATGGGGACCATGCCACCCCACTGCCACACCTTTCCACCCTGCCCTGTCAGCCAGCAAATAAATGCACGCTTTCCAGGGGACCCTGCCTCCAAGCCCTCCACTCTGAATGGCCAAGAAGTATGTTTTGAGTCTCTCTAGGATCCTCTCTGCTGTGGTTTTGAGCTGTGCCCTGACTACTGGGTCAGGGGAAGTTACCTGAGCCCGTCCAGTTCCGTCTCCAGCCGCCTCCGCTCAATCACCAGCCCCATGGTGTTGGCAAACCTCTGTGGGGAGTGAGGCACCCTGGCGGGCAGCAGGAATATCTGCAAGGGGAGAGCAGGGGCCGCAGGGCCTGCAGCATCCGGGCATACCAGCTGACCCACAGGCAGGAAGGGCCGCTCTCGCCCACCCTCTTCCCTTAGAGGGAATGTCATGCTATGCTGAGGATGGAGTGGGGCAGTCAGGTGCATAGGAAAGGGCAAGAGGCGCAGGGCCTTGGTCGAGTTGCAAACAGCAGGGTAGGTTCCTTGCTGCCCACTACTGGGTCCACCTCACCTCCCCCTGATGAATGACCACATCCCGGTGCTTCCCTTGCTCCAGGACGCGGAGAACCATGTCCCCCTCCAGCTGGTAAAACACCTGTGGAACAGCAAACAGCCTGAGACCCTCCTTGCTTCCTCTTTCTTGTCTTTGGCCACCGCCAGGCCCTGGGTCCTGACCAGAAGCCGAGGAGCTTCCCAAACCTGAGGAACTTCTTCTCTGTCGCCCCGAGGACCCCTCTCCCCTGACCCAGGCCACAGACAGGAGGGCTAGGGTCACACAGCAACCATGTCCCAAACAAGCAGGCAATGATCAAAATCCCCAGGATGCAACGGCAGGTCAAGGGAATGCGGCCGGAGACTGAGGGACCAGCTTGCTGGAGAAGTCCAGGTGAGGGAACCACCCATGCACTGTGGGTCAAGAGCTGTGCTAAGTGCTTTTCTTACACTTTACCAGAAATATTTACATTTGGGTGGGGTGGCACAGGCCTATAATCCCAGCACCCTGGGAGGCTGAGGCAGGAGGATTGCAAATTCGATCCCAGCGCAGGAAAATTAGTGACTTAGTTAGAACCTGTCTGAAAATAAAAGATAAAAAAAAAAAAAGGGCTGGGGATGTAGGTCAGCTCAAACCCCAGTACTGCAAGCAAAAAAACTTTACAACTACCTCCAAGGGTAGCCAGTTCTGCAGGGGAAAGAGAAAAGTTGAGGCCCAGAGGGTAAAAAAGCTTGATCCAGGTCACAGGCTGGTTCACGCAGGTGTGTGTGGCCTTGGGACTTGTGTTAGCTCCTCTGGCCTGCGGGGTGGCCCGGTGTGGGGGGCTGTGGAGGTCAGAGCCTGGGGTGGGGTGGGGCTATGCGCCCTCTGGGGGGCTCCTACCACATTTGTCCTCTTCTACCCTAAGTCCCTATTATCCCCATTAATGTGTTTACTGATATCACCCCATAAGGAAGAGGAGGAGAAAGAGAACGACAAGGAGACAAACGAGCTTTCCCTTCCCTGGTTATATGTTGCAGAGGTGTTAAAAGCTGCAGCCAAATGGTTGAAGGGCTTTTAATAATAGTAATTATTATTGTTAGTATTCTTGTTATCATGTGAGGAATTAGAAGAGATAAATTCTCTAGTCACAACACCTAAGAGAAATGCAGTGAGCACAGAGCACAAGGGACGTAGAGCAGCACGACTCTGCAGCCTGCCGCGGGTGCAAAGTGACCCCTCCTGGGGGACAGTTCACACCTGCTTCGGGACAGCTGGCCATCTGCACTGTGACCTGGTGTTCCCACCTCAGGAATGTGGCCTGAGGCATTGAGAAGTGTGCCTGCCGGGCGCCGTGCACACTAGTTCGTGTGATCACAGTGTGCAGTTATAAGAATACTGCGTGCCCTTGGTCAGGTCAGTTAGCCTTGCTGTGCCTTAGTTTCCTCATCTACAACATGACAGAATCTACTCATGACGTTGCTGTGAAGGCTGCCTGGGAATCTGTACACGTAGGTACTCAGCGCATAGCAAAGCACTCAGTAAACCTCTATCTGTTTATACCAGCAATGGCAGGAATCCCTAAAACAAGGTTAAAAATACTAAAACTAGTAAGAATAGGGGAAATATAAACATTTGATGGAAGATTCAAAATATGGAAACTCTATGCAGCCATTAAAAACTATGCCTTTGCCAGGCATGGTGGTACACGCCTGTACTCCCAGCACTCTGAGAGACTGAGGCAGGAAGATTGCAAGTTCTAGCTTGGCCTGGGCAACTTAGTGACTTAGTGAGACACTGTCTAAAATTTTAAAAAGGGCCAGGGATGTAGCTCGGTAAGAAGGTCCTGGGCTCGATCCCAGTACTTCCAAAACAAAACAAAAACTGCGTCTTTGAATAACTGCTAATAAAAATGGGAAAATGGAAAATGTTATGGTTATAATGTTGGTGTCTCATGGAGTGTCTAGTACAGACATTGTGATAACTGGAGCTCCCCAAGTGGTGGAATTATGAATGAGGTAAGCATTTTTCTTTCTATATCTCTTGCCTTTTCTACAGTGCAAAATATTTACTTCCGTTATTATAAATACTGCAAGTAAAAATAAAAAAATCTACTTGTTCCCTTACAAGGAGCAACTGAGCATGCCCACCCTCCTTCCCAAATATGAGAAGTGTGTGTGTGTGTGTGTGTGTGCGTGCGTGTGTGTAAGAGGAGGGAAAGAAGGGCCCCAGAGGTCTGGGGAGGGGGCCAAGGTCCTTGGCCCTGTGAATATCAGGTAAAGTTGGGACAAGGGAGTCTGCAGTGATGTCCAGACTGGATTCAAACCCTTTCTAGACAGGTTACATGGTACGAGAGGCCATGGAACAAAAACATAAGAAGGCATCGAAATTGTACTGTCTTGTTCCCTGCCCAGAGGCCTTCTCTGTGATGACGGGCAGGCCTGGCCTGGAGCAGAGGACAGATTGCTGACAGCAGCCATGGTGGGCACTGCAAAAGGAAGTACGCTGCTTGGAAGTAAACAAGCTGGCCTCTGAACTGAGGATAGCCGGAAGATTAGTGTAGCGCTCCGGCTGGTATTAGCTAGAGTCTGGCTTCCAGGGCCTGGGAAGGCTCCGTGGTGGGCGGATGGAGAAGGGGTGAGGTGCGGGCGCCAGTGCCCTCTGAGCACGCTGAATCCCTCTACCCAGCATGGCCACGGTCCCATGTGTTGCAAGGAAAGTTTCAGAGAGGGCACACGATCTGTCCAAGATGGCCTGGATAGTGAGCGGTTCATCTGCCCCCAAGGAAGGGGTGGGCTCCTCCAGTGGGCTTAGAACAATGGGTGGTGGGCACTGGGTGCTCTCCAGGGAAAGGAGCTGGGGTCCTGGGAGGGCTGATGCAGAGGCCACAGCTCAGCGAGGAGGAAATTCTGACTCAGTCAGAAAGAGGTGTGATTTGAACCCAGGTCTGAGCGACTCCTCAGGTTCTAGCTGGATGAAGACAGGCAGGGACAGAGAAGATGCTGCCGGGCTCAGAGGCCGCCCTGCCCTCCGGCTGGCAGGACCACATCATCACAAAGCCACACCCAGGCACATTCCTCCCGGCCACTTGAGTGTCCTTCAGAGTGAGGACATCTGCACAGCCAGCCCTGGTCATCACTTAGCCACCAGCTGGGACTCAGCGCCTTGCCATCTGCCTGCCTGCAGGGCCTTCCCAGGCCTCGGTGGACACCTAGCCATTGGTAGCGCAGAGAGACCAGGAGGTGGGCGTGGGGCAGAGGGTTAGAGGCAAGAACAGACAGAGGCAGGGAGATGTGGAAGTGACATCAGGGCTGTCAGGGCCACCAGAGTGAGATGGGGCCTGGGAGGGTGAGGCTGCCTGAGGTCAGCAGGAAGACAAGTAATGCTTCGCCCACCACCACTCCAGGCCTGATCCCTCTCCTGTCTGTCATTTCCACAGAGAAAAGCAGTCCCCAGGGGAGGTGTGTCTGTGAACAGGGTGCTGGCAGAGGAATAAGGCCCAGGGACAGATGAGGGGCCTGGGGCTCATGGTCCCTCTGCCCACAGTGCCAGGTGCCCTGACACACATTAGGTGCCCAGTGAATATATGCTGCCCAGTGCTCACTGCCATCCCAGGCTGCAGGAAGATGCCACCAATGGCGGTGGCGGCTGGTGACCGAGCTGGACTTTGCTACCTTGAACCCTACAACGGGGTCTCCCTCAAGACGATGGGGGCCTCTACACTTTTTTTCCACAGGAGACTCTTCTTGCTGGGAACCTGTCTCTCACCTATGTGAGTCATTCCTCACTTTCTATTATTTTTGCCTGTATATTTTTGGTCCAGTAGTACAAAAATGCAGTTCAAAATTCAAGGTAGGAAAGAGCACTCAGTGCAGGCCCTGCTTCCACCCACCAGGTCACACGGCCCCTAGCACCCTCTAGGTAAGAAGGGGCCATGCAGCCCCAACCCCTTCCTCTGCACCTGGCCCTCCACCCAGGCCCACTCCTCAGCCCCTTGCTCCTCCTCCCTCAGCCCCTCGTGGTCCCCAATCCCTTCCAACCCAGCCAAGCCTATCCCCTACTTTGTGTCCCTAGACTTTGTCTCCTGTCTGCAGGGGAAGAGAACCTACTCCTGGGACCAGAATGGGAGACCTAAGTCTCCTAGTGCCGGAGGGTCATTTGGAGGCCAGTCATGTACACAGAGGTTGGGAAAAGGAGCACTTAGAGTGGGGACAGCCTGTGTGTCCCGGGGGGGGGATGTCCTATGGCTGCAGCTGCCACTCCCGGGAGTAGGGCTGTCCCCTGGGGCTCCTCCTGAGGAGGTTCCTGGTTCACCCTTGAGGAGGCTGCCAAAGGTATCATTGTGTGTGCCCACTGACCTGGGGCAGCAGTTTCCCTGTGACTCCAGTTGTCCCTCTCTGGCTGTAGTCACCTGTCCCCATCTCCAGTCCACAAGCTCCGGCCCTGAGGCAGGAAGTGTCTCCTCCCCTAGGGGCCCGGGGCCAGGTTGGAGCAGGGGCACCCACAGCCTACCTCTTCACCCTCCTCAATGTGATAATCCTTCCTGGTGTTCGGGCCGCCAACAAACATGATTTTGAGCTGCTCCTGGTGCCTGCAATGGAGGGAAAGGGAAGGCTCGGGAGTGAGGCAGGAGGGATGAGGGGCCTGGGGAGGGCGAGAGGGGCCTGGCACCTTTGGGAGAAGAGGTCTCTATGCCCCACCCTCATCCTCAGCAGACTGTGTGTGTCCCCATATGGGGCGCTATTGCGTCTCCACCCAGTGTCCCTGTGTTGTGCACGGGGCCTCCGGTTCTAGGAGAGCAAACCAGAGACCCGTGGTGCCATCTGTTTATGAGACCCTCTGCTCTCCACTGGCTGGGAGGCCTGTTCAGGGGACCCAGGAGACTATGATATCTACCAGGGGCCTCAGATAGCAGTGAGGCAGTGTGGCTTGTGTTTAAAGCACAGGCACTAAAGCCAGGCTCCTAGGGTTAATTTGGCTCTACTGCCAACCTCAGGGATGTTCCTTAACCTTGCTGGCCTCAGTTTCTTCATCTGCAAAATGGAAAGACAGCTTACTTCACAGTTTAAATGGATTATGTAAACTCATATCTGGAGGCTCTTGGAACAGTGTCTTGAGTATGGGAAGCACTCCTTAAAAGCCCAGGCCCTTGCCTCACAGGCTGGTACCCTGTTCCCAGTGCATGCAGTCAGCTGTTTGGAACTTAACTGAGGGAGCCCTAACCCTCAGCCAGTCTAGGGGTCGTGTCACCCTTGGCAGGACAAATATCTCCACACCTCCTGCAGAACACGCCTAGTTCCATGGCAGGGTTTGGTGGCGGGAAGGGAAGATGCTGAAGTTGCTAAGCAGTGGGCTGTGCCCAGGGGGCCAAGCAATAAAAGGCAGGGCCTCTCCTGGAGCACGGGCACAGAGACCATTTATGCACCCAGATCTCTGCAGCAGAGAGGCCGCCTCTGGATGGAGGAAACTGCTAGTGGACAGTTCTGAGCTTAAAGATTCCAAAGCTGTGTGCAGCCTCAAGCAAGCAATGGAGAACAGCTCTGAGGTGCTTGGGGAAGGGCAGCACACTACCCAGGTCCCAAGACTAGAAGCAAGGCGGTCCTAGTGTGTGGGGCTGGTTTTGGGAACAACTAGAGAAGGCCAGATCAGGAAGTGGGATCAGCCAAGGAGTACGGTCTTGGCCTAAGTGTACCAGGAAGAATCAGAAAGGTTTTTTTCTTAAATCAACTTGGCATGAAATACAATCTCGGCACATATGGAAAGTCCTTGCAAGTCCGTTCCAGAATTATTTCAACCCACCCATCAGCACATATAAGCCAGATCATGTCCCTCCTCTGCTTGGAACACTCCCACAGCCGCTCCTCTCCCTGCAGGTGTTGCAGGCTGACCCTCACGCCCACTCCTGTGTTGACGTCCTCTGAATGCGACCTTATTTAAAGGCAGGGACCTTGCAGATGCTATGCTAGGATGAGGTGATAGTGGAAGGAGGGTACTGATCCAACATGATCGGTGTTCTTCTACAGACAGGAAATGTGGACATGACACGTGGCGTGGTGCCTGTGAAGATGAAGGCGGAGATGGTGTGATGCAGTAGAAACCAAGGAACGCCAGTGATGCAAGCAAACCAAGGGAAGCGGGGAAAGGCGCAGCACAGACTCCTGTCAGCCTCAGTGACCCGCACACACGATGATGGCACAATCTTCACGCTGACCCCTGGCTGCTGGCCTGCCCATCTTCGCCTCCACTCCTTGTTTATGTTTGTTACTTCCCTCTGCACCAGAACGTTAGCTCCCCAGGAGAGGATCTTGTCTATCTCCTGCTGCATTTCCAAAGTCCAGGCCTGCCTGGCAGGCAGGAGGTGCTCGGTGAACATCCGGTGACTGCGTACAGAGAGGACCCGCACTGGTGACAGCTCCTGCGGGGCAGTGCTACTGCAGGGGGAGTGGGGCTGGGGGCTGGGCAGCCAGTGTCACCCAGGCTGGAGGTGGCCAGGGTAGAACTGGGCAGTGGCCATGAACTGGGGAGGAACAGATGGAGCTAGATAATATTGGTGGAGAAACTGGAGGACTCAGGCTGAGAAATGGTGGGCAGGGATGGAGCGGAGCAAATAGGCAACGATGATGCTAAAGCTTCAAGCTGGGGGCCCGCTGCAGGTAGAAGAGACCCAGCTGTGGGGAGGTGTTGGCTGGTAGTCATGGTGGTATCACACAGGTGACCGGGGGTGTCCTTGGACTTCGGAGTCAAAATGTTGTGTAGGCTTGAGTCCAGACCCTGTCCTGCACTGGCTCTGCCACTGGAAAAGTCACTCATTAACTCCTACCTCCCGGGGCTCCTGAGAGAATCACATGAGGTGGTGCCACTTGGAGTCTCTGGCCTGTCGGGGTGCAGTGATGGTAGGCTGTCTGGATGGACATGACTTGCAGATAGAGCAAATTCGGGTGATGTGGCCTGGACATAGGGAGAGAGGAGGCCACAGGGGAGGGGCCCAGAGATCTTTGGGAGAAAGAAGACAGGGCCAGGTCCGCAGCAGAGGTGACCTAGGGAGGGTCTGGTGTGAGTATATGCGTGTGTGTTTGTGTTTGGGTACACACGTGCGCAGCTGCCAAGAGGGCCTGGGAGGAACAATAAATAAAGATTCCCCTCAAAGAGCTGATGCTGCGACTTCACCCTCTGCTTGTGGCTTCCTGGACAGGGCTGGGGTGGGAGATTCAGCTGTCCCCAGACCAGGTTCTGCCGTCTTTCTGGGCACTGAAGCCAGCTCCCCAATATTTGAGTTTCCCCAAAGTGAACGGAAGCTGTCCGGAGCTGGAGAGCTGTCACCTAGGAGGAAGCACCCTGCGCCACCTCATCTCTCACAGCCTCAGAGCCAAGGCCACAGTCCTCATTACAGCCCCCAGAAAGAGGAACAGACCTAGGCGGAACCGGAACCACCACCCTCGCGGCCCCGAATCCTGGCGCCGGGAGAACAGCAGCCCCTTCTGCAGGCTCCTGAGTCAGGGACTCATTCGGAGCAGGAGGTGAGGACAGAGGGGTGGATATGGGGGTCCCGGGGACTCACATGAGCTTGTTGCAGACCGGGGGCTGGAAGGAGGCCCGGTTGTCCTCCACCCAGGTCTTCACGCCCGCGGGGCGCTCCATGCCTCGGGCCGGCCGCAGCCTCTGGTGCGCGTCCTCGGGCCGGGACAAGCGACCAGGAGTTGGGACAAGCGCTGGGGCAGCAGTTCCCACTCCTTATAGGTGGCGCTCACCAGTCAGCATCCCGGAGGTCAAAGGGCGGAGCAACGCCCACCACTCCGCGGCGGGCTTGGATTCCGGCCCGGCGCTGCGGCCTCTGCGCCCTGGTTGGGCAGTGGGGCGGGGGCTGGTTGGTCCGCAGCGCGGGAGCAGCGACCTGCGTGGCGTCCTGGGGTGCCCCGCACCCCAGCCGGAGGTGGGAGTCCGCCACCTGTAAGGATCCAGACCAGTCCTGGTCGCTTGTCCCCAGATTTTCCGGCAGCGTCCCAGGGGATCTCCAGCGAGGGCCCAAAGAAATACGGTGGCGGTAGCGGGGAAGCTGAGCATGCCTGTAATTTCAGCACCCGGGGAGGCTGAGACAGGAGGATGGAAAGTTGGAGCTCAGCCTGGGCAATTTAGGGACTGAGCGACACCCTGTCTCAAAATAAAAAAAAATAGGGCCAGGCATGTAGTTTTGTGCTAAGGCCGTGGGTTCAATCCCTAGTACTGCAAACAAACAAACAAACAAAGCCAAAAGTGTAGCGGGGAGAATGCGGATTTGGAAATCCGAGAGTCTCAGCAGTGGGGTTGACACTGGATCGAAGCTTCAGTTTTCTCATCTGGAAAACGGGAGGGATGCACCCCGCACAGAGACTGCCGGGCGCATGGAAGGAAAAATGTGCAGCGGGGAGCCCTTGTACTCCCTCCAGGGCCTGGCGTTGCAGCCTGCGGTCCACAGGAACTTGGCCGGGCGTCGGGAAGCAAGCGGCAGCAGTGCAGGGCTGAAGGAGCCCCGACAGGGATCTGGGTGTGTGCGTGCGTGTGCGTGTGTGGCGGGGGGCGGAGGGCGCTGCGCTCAGAGCCTGTGCGCTAGTGGACCCTGTTCTGAGCTCCTGACCGTGGTGGAGTGGCGATGAAGCGGGCCAGATGTTGGAGACCCCCGAACCTCTGGGTGCAGGGGGCAGACAAAGCTGGCTAGATCATATCCCTGGGAGGGGCCTTACCAAAGCGGTCCTGGGGTGGGAGGTGTGGATGTGGGTGTGGAGGGCAGCTGCCACCCACCTTTCCTCTCTTCCCCGCACCGAAAAGCGGAGGAGGGTGGAGTGGGCATGTGATAGTCGGGGAGGAAGGAAAAGAGCCGAGGCGCTGACACCAGAATGTGGACTGCAGAGCTCGGAAATTCTGACTCCTCCAGCGCTCCTCACACCCGCCCGTACTCCCTGCCAGAGTGGGCTTCTTTTCTCCGCACGGGGGACACAGGGCTCTCTGGTACAAGTCCAGAATCTAGAAGGACACGATGCAGATTCCCACCCGCCTGGCAAGGACTCCCCTGTTTTCTTGCCACCACCTCACACCCCTTTCTTTCTAGTTATTTGTTTAGTGCATTTTAGCTGAGCGTTTCTTTCCCCAGTGTGGTTTGGTGCCCAAATTCAAACCACTTTCTTTATTTTTCTCATCTACCGGTAGTCAGAGGAGATGTAAACAATGACACATGAAACACCAAGGATCTACGGTATGGTAGGTTTGTTTTGGAAGTTTATTAAATTGGAGGGATGGATGGGTGGATGAAGGCCTGAATGAATGTAGACTCAAAGGGGGAAAAAAAACTTGCTTTCAGGTCAACAGATGTTCCGTTACACAGTACAATGGAAAGATGCTGGTCACTCTATTTTAATTGATGCAGTCAAATAGTGTGAATAATTGCCATAAGTCGAATTTTGGGATCTGAATTACCCAGATTAATCTATCTACAGCTAAACCACTGCTGTCTGATCACTGTCAAATCTGCCCTCTGGTTTGTGCCGTGTAGCTAAAACACCGTGTCTAGTCTACTCAATTGGCAAGCCTCCTAGTTTGGCTGTTAGCCACCATTTGCCTTCAATATCAGAAAATGGACAGTTCCCTCTTTATCCAGACGTTCTGGGATTACTCAGTCGCACCATCTGGAGTCCTTCTGGACATTGGTCCCTGGCCTCTTCTGGATTCTGGACCTTACCTCCTCTGAACAAAGGCACTCCGGTGCCCGCAGAATCAGAAGCAAACAGCATCTACCCCGGGATGAGAGCGCACCTGAGTCTGTCCTGTCTGCTGGCTCTTTGCCTCCCTGGACGGTGTGCCTGCCCAGTGGCTGGACTGGTGTGGGGCAGGGGTTTGGCCAAATGTAGCTGGTGACAACTACCCGGTCCTGCAGTCTTTCAGTGGACTGAGCTAGTGACTCTGACTGAAGCCTTCCTCAGCCTGGCTTAGTCCATCTCTGTCTCTTCCTTTTAAATAACTCAGCAAATATTTAAGAACAAGTCCCTCTATATGAATCAAAGGACCAGATTATGAAACATAGTGGTGAATTGGAAAAAAATAAACCAAATTCAGATTCTTCAATGGTCTTCTCACAGCACAGATCTCCCCTGTGATTCCCAAAATTGTGGGGATTTATGGCCACCAGCAAGCACCCAGTCCTCCAGGGCATACCAGCCGAGTGTCCTTGACTGACTCGGGATGCTACCTACCTGGGGGTGCCTTCAGATCCACTTCAGAGTCAGCCATGAATCCGGGTCTCTGGAGCTTCTGACCAAACGGCTATAAACCGGGGTTCCCCGAGTTGGATTAGTTTGCTAGAACAACTCACAGAAAGCAGTATGGTGTGCTGTGCTTACATTTACTGGTACATGGCACAGGATGTTTTAGAAGACACAAGTCAGCAGCCAGACAGAGAGACGCACAGGGTGAAGTCTGGTCTGGAGGCGTCCTGAACGCAGCAGCTTCTGTACCTATGGAGCAGTGTCACCACCCTCGGCGTTGCCCGCCTTCCTCCTGGTCACCGTGTGATCAGCAGAAGCTCTTAGAACCTGTCATTTTGGGGTTTGTGGAGATTTCAGTGCAGAGGCACGACCGCAGCGTCGTGTAGAAGTATGACTGGACACAGAGGGTTTGATCTAACGCTAGGAGACGGAGTGAGGACACAGTGGGGCCATCCACTCAGATCCTTTGTGGCCTCTGTGCAGTGTGCTTCTCCTGTGGGTGTGGAGCAGAGCCCCTCTGAAGCAGGGCTATCGCCCTCAGACAGAGTAGGGCGGAGGATGTCCTTACGGCCATGACTCCACACTGGGTCTCTATGGTCTGCCTCAGGGAAGAGAAATTCTCATTTCTGTGGCCACCTTGGGGAGAAAAAAGGAGCTGGTGAAAGGAGTCAGGAGAGGGTCAAAGGGAGAACTCTGCTCCTGGGGCCTAAAGCACCCCAATACTGATCTTTCAGGAAATAACAAGGGCCATGGGTATAATGAATCAGTGGATGAAAAAAATATATATATTATGTATCACATTTGATTATTTGGAAACCTGGGTTCTGGCCTTACTTTCTCTCTAATGAGTTATTTACACATCTATTTGAATTTCTAGACCTATGGGGGGATGTGTTAAGATTTCCTTGGCAGCTTAGACTATGATCAATGTTCATGAATGTATCCTCTGCGTAGAATGCAATTCTAAATATTTCCATTAGATCAAGCTATTATGTTAAAAAATAAGGATCAAGACTATTTGAGTAACTACTTAATTTTTTTTTTTTTTTTTGAGACAGGGTCTTACTATGCTGTTCAGGCTGGCTTTGACTTCACTATGTACCCCAGGCTGGCCTCGAACTCACGGCGATCCTCCTGCCTCAGCGTCCTGAGTGCTGGGATTACAGGGGTGTGCCACCGTGCCCAGCAGGTTAATTTTTTTTTTTTTTCTGAAAGATATGTTCAAATGTCCCATGTAAGGTTTGGTCAATTTCTCGTCGTATGTTAATAGATTTTGCTTTACATATTTTGAATCTATGTTGTTAGATGAAAAAAAGGTTCATGATTATTGTATCCTCTTGTTTTAGTGTTTCTTTTAACACTAGGAAATATTTCACCTTGACTTCAGCTTTGGCTGGTACTCTAATTGCCACACCTGCTCTGTGTGTGATTATTTTCCAGGCATGGTCCCTTGAGTGGAAAAGTTGCCATAATCACGCCTTCCTTTCCTGAATCTGTAGCCCTTGTCTTGGGACTTTGCATTTTTCCACTGGGACATGGAACCCTTTCCCTGCCTGTTGAATCACGGCTGCCATTTCGACATGCTCTGCCTGTACCAGGCACCAGAACGGCTGTTGTGACATTATCTGAGACTAGCCCCATGAGGACTTGTACCTGCTGCGCTCGTCACCTAGCAGCTGTTGTCACTACAAGCAGACGGTAGGGGTGGCCTTCTTGAGGGTTAGGGCCAGTGGCAAGGAGGCAGCCAGTGCGGATGACCACAGGCCGGGGAGACCGGCAGGCAGAGCCCAGGCCAAGCTGCTGCTCAGTGCAGCAGGAGCGGGTGAAGCGATCGGCACCGTAAGTCATTTGATTCCAGAGGTGGTTTGTCACTCTGCACTAGCCAACGGAGACAAGTGTATGCAGTTTTCCTGTAGCCTTCCTTGTCATTTTGTTTTAGATACACCTCTCATGAAGGGCACATGGCTGGAGTTTAAAAATCCCAGGCCGATAGCCTCATAGCTGGCTTCAGTCCTTTTGTATTTCATACTTAATTACTGAAATATTTGTACCGTTAAAAGGGAAAATTCTATAGGCCAGTTATGTCAAATAGAGTTTATTCGAGTGAAGAAAAAAAGCAGTGTAAAATAAAACAAAATAAAAATGACTTACCAGTAGAGCGGTTCCCATAATCAGAGCAGTTTCTGAGAACTCCAGCGATGGAATCTGATGTAATTTATAGAAAAACGGAAGTGATCCTAGCCAGGCATGATAGGCCACGCCTATAATCCTAGCAGTCCATGAGGCTGAGGCTAGAGGGCTGCAAGTTCCAGCCCAGCCTGAGCAACAAAGTGACTCACTGAAAATGAAATAAAAAATGAAAAGGGCTGGGGATGCAGCCCAGTGCAAAGACCCTGGGTTCAGTCCTGTACCTTCACCATCACCACCACATAACGACAACAACGGAAAAGAAAAAAGGAGAAAGAGAGAAAAGAAAGAAAAATAGAAGTGATCCGTTTAAAACAATTTAAATTGGCTATAATTCAGTTAGTCAGCTAGCCAACTGGTTGAGATGAACTGGTTAGTTGGTTATAGGACCTCCTACAACCAACCAAAGCTCAGGTACTGCCATTAAACTCTATACTGGTTTGGTCTGTTGCGCCCAGGAAAGGTGTCGATGGCCTTTCCACAAATTATATTGAACAGTACTTATTTTGACATCTTATTTGGGGTTTCTTATAATTACCATGCTGTGTTAGTTTCCCTTTGTTGCCGTAATAAATTACCACAAATTTAGTGGTTGCAAACAATCCCAATGCATTATTTTACTGTCCCGGAGGTCAGGAGTCTGAATGGGTCTTATAGGATAAAATCTAGGTACTGTTACAGCTTCGTCACCTCTGGGGGTTCTAGGAAAGACTGTTTTTGTCTTTTCCATCTTCTGGAAGCCACCTGCATTCCTTGGGTCAGGCACCTCACCTTCCTCTGGTTTGGGACACACCACTTCTCTGACTCTCCTGCCTGCCTCTTTCCCTTGTAAGAATCCTGGTGATTACACTGGACCCGCCCAATGCCTCAGGTTAATCACACCTGCAAAGTCCCTCTTTGAGATGAGGGTAATGTATTCATGGACTCCAGGGATTCGGGTTTGGAGATTTTCAGCGGAGGAGGATGGGGCATTATGATGTCTTCTTTTTTTCTCTTTCTTGCTGATCTTTCAAGATGCTCATGGATGCAAGTTATAGAGACCTCGGTTAAACAGCAGCTTAGCTGACAGCAAGTTTAAGGGTTCATATATCTGGATACTCAGAGGTAGAACAAGATGGTAACTGAGCAGCAGCATCATGGACCCTGGTTCTTTCCAGCCTTCCAGCCTGCTCTTCGCAGTATCAACTTCATCCCCACGGTGGTCTCTCAAGCGGCCAAGTGATGGTCACCAGGAGTCTCTGAGGCTTGATGCTTCCTATTCACACCCATGGAGGGATAGAGCTGAGTTCCCACAGCTTTTGCTGTGGACCAGGTTTCCCAGCGCTGGCACTACAGACAATTTGGGCTGTACAATTCTTTGCTGTGGGGCTGTACTTTGCATCAGAGATGTTTAGCAGTGTTCCTGGAGTCGTTCTACTAGATGCTGGTAGCTCCCCATCCCCCAGTTAAGCTTAATTGGTTATTGGTTACAGGACCTCCTGCAACCAAGAGGGTTGGACAACCCCAAACATCTTTAGACATTGCCAAATGTCCCTGGGGGGCCACATTTACCCCAGGTGAGAAGCAGCTGCTTCCGGTCCCCTCCACCCCCAGCTTTCAGATCCCCCCCAGCCATGACCCATATCCTCCAACCAGGCCCCACCTCCCAAGCTATGAACTCATCAACAGATTAATTCCACGGATGAGTATAGCCCACAGCCCAACCTGAGAGCCCCACCTCTGGACATATGAGACTTCTGGGTGACATTCGACATCAAAACCATAACACCATGTAACTTCCAGCATTGCCTGGATATTCACATCCAGTTAGCAGAAAGAGCACCAGAGAGGACAGTGGTTCTTATAGGCCAGGCCCGGCCCCAGTGGTGTTCGCCATTCTCTTCACATTCTGTCACCTGGAACCCAGTCATGTGGTCTCACCTAACTGCAAGGGAGCCAGGGAGAAGGCCTATCTATGTTCCCGGAAGGAAAGAAACAGGTTTTGTAAACAATTTGGGAGCTTTTGCCATAAAGTCCTGTTCTGGTTGGTCTACTAATTCTCCCAGGTACAGTTCTTTCCTTCCTGGTTTCTCTTTGATGGTCTTGGATTTTCTCCTGTTTAGAAATCCTGTGCGAAGTCATCTTTGCAGTAGACCTTCTGTTTTTCTGTGGTCTCTTGTGTAGCATGCTTAGGGGAAGAGGCAAGAATTGTGCACCATGATGTTTTCAGAGGGGCTGGTAGAGAGCCAAGACATGCTGTGGGACAGGGAACCACAGCAGCTGGTCTTCTGGCCTTGGGTACTACCAGGTCCTCGGGGTGTTCCCAGTCACCCCAGGTACTGGCCTCTCTCTACTCTAAACTCCCACATTCTTTGTTCCCCCCTGCCTGGAATAGATGACCTATCACACTTACCTGGGCACACGGATGGGGATCCCTCTGCTGCCTGCTCTGCTTCGGTGCCCCAGCTAAATTCCCTGCCAGCTGTCCCTGGGTCCCTCTCACTCTTTGGCTGCTCCCAGTCCCCACTGGAAGGATTCTGCCATTGGCCCCACTGTGTGTCCCAAGCTGAGGCCTGCCCTTCAGTCCCATCTGCCTGCCTTCTACTTGTCCCTTGCAAGTTGGGCTCCTCACAGGCCAGTGAGATTCCCTCTTCTTGTGTTCTTGTGTATTTATGATTTAGTTTATATTTGTATCTCTTATTTGTTAAATTTGGGTGTTTAGCATTTTGAAAAACCGCCAGCCTGTTTCCCCAAGGGACCACTCCATTTTGCACTCCCAGAAAACAGAAAAACACGTGCGAGGTTTCTGATTGCTCCATGTCCTCGCACCGTTCACTGTTGTCTGTCTTTTGGGCCCCTGCACTCCTAGACTCTCCGTGGCACATCGCTTTGGGGAGCTCAGTGGAAACTGTTGAGGTGTGGACCTGCTAGTCACCTGTATGTGCCACCCCCGCACTAGTCTCTTCCAGTAACCAGAGCGGTTTCTCCCTGCGCCCCCTTTGCTGCCTGGTGCAAAGTCTGAGAATAACTAGCACAAGAGTGGTAAGATTCTCAATGCCCACTAATGCTGAGGTCACCCTGCAGCAGACCTGTGTGATGCACCACGCCTCTCTCATTCAGTCCGCATAAACTGAAACTGGAGCTCTGAGTGTTAACTGGAACCCCAGAGCGAGGCAGCGGTAAGGAGAGGCAGCAGGACATGAAGAACTTACGCCCACCTGCACCCTGCTTCTTCCATGGCCATGGTTGACTTCAATGAGGGTCTGGGGGTTTGATTCTGAAGTCAGTGAGTTAAAAGTTGCATAGAAATTAGACAACTCTTCATATCAAGTATAAAGCAGAATGTGTAGTAACTCTTAGACACTAATGCTTTCGAGCCATTGCGCTAGAGCCAACAAAGGAAATAGCTTCTGGGAAGTCCATATGGCAGAAGTGTGGCCATTTGGCATATTTGGTCTTAAGATAATGCTCCCATTTCTGGGTGAGTAGGGAATGGGTGGCCTATTCCAAAAAGTTGCTGCTTGTCTGCAAGGTCGCTACATTCTGCGTGGCACTAGGCCCTTCGTTACCATCTTTTACCTCCAAGCTCACATTCTGTAGTCACAAGTGGCTTCTGTGGACTCCATTTGTTCTTTGCCAGCTGCTTCTGTGCAAGGCTTTGCCCAGAGGAGGTAAAGAAGGGAGACTGTAAGGCTGGAGGAGGATGCTTCTCCGCTGCTTCCTGCCCACCGCTCTGCCTGTGGCTCCTGGCTCTCACTCCAGTGCTTTCCTGCACAGTTTCTAAACCCAATGTGCAGTGTTCCCAGCACAAGGCAGAATCAGCTTTTAAGTGACCCCCTTAGAGACACCAGTTCAGATACTAGCACTTTCCAAAGACGTTGGAGCTTCCACGAGCCCATCTCCCGGAGGGATCTTTCTCCAAGTTCCAGTTTGCAATGATTCGACCTCTTTCTCAGCACGGGGAGCTGCTTCTTGCAGTTACTATACTTAGGTGAGACCTCAGATTTCTTCCTTTGATCTGTCAGTTACCTAGCTAACAACTTTAACCTAGTTGAGTATTTTCTGTGTAATATTCTGTTAAATAACTGGTGTGCTTCCTGCCTCCTGACTGTTAAATCTTTCTAAGCTTAGTTGTCTATATCTGCAGATTTGTTTATGGCTGGGATTCATAGCTCAGGGAGGGGGAGGATCTGAGATCAGGGCAGGCATCAGGTTACAAAACTGTTTGGCTGTCCAGTACACTACCTCCTCAGTGTGGGGTCTGCACTCAGCCAAGCCCCTGCTGCACAGATGGGGAAGCCCTTCCTCCAGCTGGGTCAGCGGCAGCTCTCTGGGGCTCCTGCAAACGGAACAGCAATTTCACGTTGCACTCTTACCTCACAAGCAGACGTCCCTCCAGAGTTGGTCACAGGCCAGTTCTGTGCAGAGCTCCCAGCTTAGCTTATGTATCCCCTACGTTTCCATCTTCTCCTGCTCCGGGGCCAGAGGGCGCTCCATGCCTTTTCTCCTCCTTCCTCCCATGGAGACATTCTGCAGCTGCTGCTCCTTTTTATCCTCTTTCCCCTCTTTCCCAGGGCCCATGGACTGCTGCCTCTCTGCAAATCTGTGTTCGCCACCCCTGCAGGCGTCATCCACATCCTTCTTGGCAATGAGGCCTGCGTGCTCCGATGACAGTAGACATGTGTGGGCTCTTAGGAGTCCGGGGCACTATGGGCAGTAGTCAAGTTTGGCATTTCTTGTGGCCCCAGCGCTACCTACAAATAAGGAAACGGAGAAAATTGGTGACTTGCTTGAAGTCAGTCAGCCACTCCTACAATTTAACAACAAAAGAGACCAAAACTCAGGAGAGAGAGAGAGAGGAGAAAAATAAACAAAAAAATTCCAACAAAACACTGGAACAGCCATTTCATAGAAGATGTGCAAATGGCCAGGCACATAAAAAAGGCTCAACATCACCAGTCATCATTACATCTACAGTTAGATACTGTTAAACACCTAGTCAAATGGTGAAAATCAGAAAAGATTGTTGGCAAGGATATAGAGCAAACAGAGCTCTCAACATTACTGGTGGGAATAAAAAGTAGCACAATTATTTTGGGGGAAAAAAGGGTCTGGCAGTTTCTTATAAAGCGAAATATAAAACTTCCTCGAAATTAAAAAAACTTCTGTGCATCAAAGGACACTGTCAAGAAAGGGGAAAGGTAACCCCCAATATTGGAGAAAATATTTGCAGGTCATATCTGATAAGGCATTAATATCTAGAATACAAAAAGAATTCTTAAAACTCAATAACAACAACAACAACAAAAAACAACCTAATATTTAAAATGAGCAAAAGGCTTGAGTGTTTATTTCTTCCAAAGAAAGGCTGATAAGCATTTGGAAAAGATGCCAACATGACTAATCTTTAGGGAAATTAAAATCAAAACTACAGTGAGGATCCATTTCACATCCATTGTGATTGTGTGATTAAAAATAGCAGCAGCAACAACAACAAAACCAAAACAGAAAATGACAGGTATTGGTGAAGACGTGGAAAAGTGGAACTCTTGTGCACTTTTAGTGTGAGTGTTAAGTGTTACAGTTGCTGCAGCAAACAGTATGGCAGTTCATTAAAAAATTAAATGGAGTTAACACTTTGAGAGAGATGCCCAAAGGAATTGGAAAGAGAAACTCAAACAGATGTTTGTAAACCAGTGTTCACAGCAGCATTATTCACAGTAACCAAAAGATGGAAACAACCCAAACGTTCATTGCCTGATTCAAATGTGGTGTGTACACACAATGGAATACTGTCCAGCCTTAAAAAATGAAAATTTGATTCACGCTACAGCATGGATAAGCCTTGAAAATATGCTAATGAAATAAGGATAAATACTGTATTATTCCACTTACATGAACACGTAAAATAGTCAAATGCGTAGGAACAGAATGTAGAATAGAGGTAGAGGGTGAAGAAAATGGGGAGTTATTGTTTAATGGGTATAGAGTTTCAGTGGGAGATAATGAAAAAGGGCAGTTGGAGAGTGGCGATGACTATCCAACAGTCTAGCTATATTTAATACCACTAAATTGTACACTTAAAATGGTTAAAATGGTAATTTTACGTTGTGTATATTTTACCACAAAAAATAAGTGGTGATGGTTATATAACATTGTGAATGTACAAAATGTCACTGAATTGTTCACTTTAAAAATGGTTAAGATGATAAATTTTATGTTATGTGTAATTTACCACAATAAAACGATGCTAAATAAAAGGAAACTCCATGTAAACCTACCCTATGACCCAACAATTTTATTCCTGAATTTACCCAAGAGAAAATAAAACAAAAAGACTTACTCAAGAATGGTTTTAGCAGGCCGGGCGTGGTGGCACAGGGCTGCACATGGTGGGGCACACCTGTAATCCCAGCACTTGGGAGGCAGAAGCAGGAGGATTGCTGCAAGTTTGAGGCCAGCCTGGGCTACATACTGAGACCCTGTCTCAAAAAAACCCCAAAACACAAAAAACCACAAAAACCAAAACAAAAATAAAATGCTCTTAACAGCTTTATTTCTAATTATTTCTAATAGCACCAAAGAGGAAGTAGCCCACGGTATCCATCCACATCGCATGGCCAAACCAATTGTAAATTTTTGAACTCATTTAACCATTTGGCTGGACACAGACATGAATGTAGGTGGTTTAACTCCAGTTGTTTGTCTTTTTTGGCCCCACATGGTGGGCTTTCCTATTCACCCCCAGATTTTGACCTAGGGACCATCTGAGGCTACTGAACCTATAGAGCTCCTGGTTGGCTTGTCAAGACTTTTTCTCCTTCTGAAAGGGAGTCTCTGTTGTTGTCTGTGTGTAGCCTCTAAGACCTCCCTTCCTGTATCTGGCCCTCTAGGTTTTGGTGCAGCTGTTGGCAGGATTGACAGACGAAACGTCCCTGCCCTCCGCAGAGGGGATCCAGGCACTGGGTGCTCCAGTAAACCCGGGTCCTAGTTTCCATCTCTCTAGCAGTCGTCGTCCTAGCTGCTCTGTTCTATATTTCAAATGAGGACTCTGGCCACTGTCACATGGGGTCTCTGTGAGCCCTGACCAGTGCCTCCCTTGAGGGTGACCTCTGAGGAACGGTTCCCAGGGACAGGCCCTGCACAGGAGGCAGAATCAGCAATGCGCTCTGTGTAGCATGAAGGCTTAGACTGGTTTGGGAATCTGAGCTTTACAACACACGTGCGAATCACAGCACTTCCCTGTGCCACAGTTTCATCATCTGTAAGAGGAACAATCATGCTCTTCCTTCATAGTTGTGGGAAGGGTTGTTGTGAGGATGTTGTTAATAGAGTGTAAAGTTCTGGGACCAGTGCCCGGCACATGGGATGCACTGTACAAGTGTGACATTTGTACCCACCCAGCACCATCTTCTCCATATTCTTTGAAGGATTTTATTCTCAAATGACAAGAGAAAAGGACAAATGCATGCGTATCAGGCAGGATTCAGTCAAGAGGCAGGACATCACACCAGCAGTTTGAACAGGGAAAATCCAGTTTAAAGAATTGTTAACTAGCAAATGGGGATGAAGAATACAGGAATAAGAGTTAAAGTGAGCAACGACTGCCGTATCTCCAGGCTTGACAGAGAGAAAGGAGCAAGTGCCCCTCCCCGCCTAGGCTGAGATCCAGAACTCCCAGGGGAGGGTACCGCAGTGGCCCTGTGGGTGGCAGAGGAGGTGGCTGAGGTGCCGCAGCAGGCCGGGCTGGCAAGCAGGACACTGCCTGCTGGGTGCTGGCAAAATCCCACCGGGAAGCCGCCCACCAGCAGCTGCGCTGTAGGAGCCCAAAGACAAGTGCTGGGCTGAGGGAGAGAAGGCCGCTTGGTGAGACTCGACCGCTCTCACTGGCAAGGCTTGCGGTGCCACCAGCTGAGGGGTGACCTGTGTTTTCTGGCTCCAGTTCCAGGATCCTGCAGCCGGGCAAAGAAGGTGAAGCACTGAACTGGTACACATGCCATCTGTGTTCTCGTAATTTAAAACATTTAACAGGGAAATTTTCCCCAATTATGTATTTATGGTAGTACAAAAAGAAGTTATCTATGATTAGGGTGTCCCTGAGTTCTAGATTGCCTGAGTCGTAGTAGTTCACGCTTGTTGGTTCAGTATTATTAGGAATGCCCCCTTTCACGGTCAGAAATGCCTGCTTCAGAGTATGTTACGTGGCCTCACACTAGATATGGATGCATCTGCTTCTGTCAAAGCCTCCTAATGGTAGTAGTTCAAAAATTTATTAACCAGAAACAAGCAGAATCTAGCAGGACACAGTGGGGCACACCTGGAATCCTATTACTCGGGGAGGTTGAGGCCATTTTGAGCCCAGCCTAGGAAGCTTAGCAGTTTAGGGAGACTCTGTTAAAAAAAAAAAAAAAAAGAGTGGGGGATTTAGTTCAGTGCAAAGGCCCTGGGCTCAATCACCAGTACCAAAACGGAACAAAAGGAAAACTTCTGTTCAAAGACAGCAATGAGCTATCAAGGATCTCTAGGAGGTAAGGGGCCAAGATTTAAGCGAGAGGAGAAAGGACCTGCGGTGAGCTCAACACCCCGAGCTGCTTCCCCCCAGAAGGGAGCGGCTGATTTGTAGGTGGAAGTAACCGAGCAGAAAGCAGGAGCTGCCAAGAAGAATATATAATAAGAAAGAAAGCACATCTGAGTCCTTCTAAAAAAGCTATTTTAATAAGTATAAAAATTCTAGGGCTAGGGAGGTATCTTAGTGGTAGAGCACTTACCTATCATGGCCAAGGTCCTCTATTCAATTCCCAGTAACAAATAAAAGAGCCCCAAAACACACTGTAAGTGACACAAAAATACTGTGTTAAAGTTAAAATTGTAGCTTTTTTCCACCCGAGTATGGGTGCTTTTATAGAGGAGAATCCTATAAAATCTGTTGGGTCAAACTGATTCACATGTTTGAAATTTTGACAGAGTCTGCTAAACTATCTTAAAAGCAAACCAAAGGGAACAGCGTCCATTTCCCCGTGCTCTCACTGACACTGGGTTGCCAATCTTGAGTTTCTTCCCATTTAACTGGCTCGTGCCATTTCTCCTTTTTGGCTTGGCCCCAGAGTCAAGGGCTCTGTGCCCCCACAATTCGCCACGTGGATCCGAACAGACTGTTTCCTGTGTGCTGGCACTCGGCAGCCATCAGGGCAGAAAGGGATTTCAGGCGCTGATCCACGCCAGGTACTCTGAAAGGCAGTCAAGACGGCCCACACTGTGAAAGGTGGTGGGGCATCTTTCGCATTTCTATTTAGAAAAATAATAGCTGAAATAATTATGAAGACAGCGTCAATTAAAATGGAATCACGTGGGAGCCTCCGGATGCAGGATGCCCAGGAGGCACCGCGATCCTCGCCCACCACGCCTCTGTCCATATGACAGGAACTCGGGTGGGTCCTCAAGTGGGTTTTGACTTCTCTATAGCAAATTTTTGTAGTCAAATGCTGCATCATATATAACCACAGTGAAATCCTGGCTTAAAGAAAATATATATATATGTGTGTGTGTAGATATATAAAATAAGACAAGGATTCCATAAATTTGAATCAAGATGATCTTCATTCACTAGACCCGTGTGTTGCATGCAGCTAATCAAAATGTTTGTATGGCTCATCATGCTGTCCTTGTGTATCAGGAACCAAAATCATAAAGAGAAAATAGAGAGACCGTTATAACCGATTTGCCTGTCATTATTAGGAATCAAGAGCCTCTGTCCCCACTTTGTGTTATTTGCAGAATGGTACTTACACATGGCAATCTGAACCCTTCTGTTTTAGCTCGTCATTTAGGCACAAAAACATGGAAGTCGTAAAAATAAACCAGTTTTTTTTTTTTTTTAAAGTGCAACAGGCACACATTCCAAACATTCATTTAGGAATTCATTTTGTCTATTTCTGATGCTATAATGAGTCATTAAATTTCATACATTTTAATATACAGTACATTTGTCCCAATACCAAATGACACGTTATTTTAAAAGTTATGAACAAAGCACCGTCTCTCCTTACATAATTAAATTAAACATTTTGCATTACTTGGTAAATGGGAAAATGTTGAGACTAATCTTTTTATACTACAGGCATTGCCGTTTTAACATTATATGTGGGCCTAAAGTAAGTTTTCTCTTATTTAAAATAATTTTTATTACATATTTTACCCAGCTTATTAAATGGTTAAGCTAATTTGAAGGTGTTGGTAGGAGTTACATGGTAGAAGAGGTTCTCCAGTGAAGGCAGGCTGGAAATCTCTTCCCTGCTCTAGGTTCTTCCATTTAAACACGAGGAACCGAGATGGAGGGGGAGAAAAGGGACTTATATAAGGTTTCTTAGCACTCAGGACCAGTGCGCACCAGAGCCAAGACTCCTCGCTCACCCCTCCGTAGAGGCGGCCTGGGCGAGCGAGGGTAAGTGGCTTGCAGTCCCTCGAGACTACGCTTTACGGACAATGTCTCTTGCAGCCGGGTTCTGACCTGCCCCCTCCCCACGTTCAGCATTTCCTGTCTAGTTTCCTCTCTACCGGCCTCAGTTTCCCTGTGGACTAAACTAATTCAGTTCCCTTTTTGAGATACTGCCCTCCTCTTGCACACACAGTCAGAATCCATCACTATCTGCTGAGCCAGCAGAGGATCAGATGTGTGGATGGGCTGGGTGGGGTAGAAAGATCGATTTCTGCTTTGGACCACCTTTGGTTGACTGCTGCTCACCGGATCACCAGGTAACTGAGGAGGAGGACAGGCAGGTTCTTCAAATGGCAGTGAATTTGAGAAGACACTGTAAGTGGGTTCACAACTTACTCTGCTTTTTTGCCAGGAAATTAACCCCTTTCTATTCAGAAAAAAAAAAAAAATTATGCCCACCCTGCAGCAAACCCTGTATTTTATCTCTTCAGCCCATTCCAGCTTCCGGAAGAAACTGATTTCAAAGGAGCACCGTGTCACCAATTTCTCATCCCAAAGTGGGTTCTCTATCCCTCTCAGAACTGCAGAACCAATAAGACCAAGCACTGATGGAGCAGGGAAAGAGAGTTTCGTTCTTGGCCAAGGACAGGAGAAGTGCAGATAAAACTCACAAATCTGTTGGGGGATTGGGGGGCTATGCATATAAGGTAAAAGAAACGAGGGAGAGAAACAGGCTAGTAAAGGGAGAAATAGTTAGGTCTTTTCTGGGCAGTGAGGTGCCACTTCTTCCTGTTCCTCCTGGTTCTTTCTAGTCACTGTCACAGCAATCGCCAACTGTCCTAGCACTGGGGAGTTTGTCACTGAGCGTGCAGATGGGATCATGAGCAAGGCTGTCTGGCAGTCGCTCTGGCAGCCACCTTGCCTCTGACCAGTCTTGGCTGGCCCATCTGAAGAGGCACTTTCGGCCTGCTGGCAACCTGTCCTTAAAGACACACAAGATTAGGGCTGGGCGGCAGTTCAGCCAGGTCAATAGGCAGCGCACAAGCGGGCCAAGGCAACATCCACCCTGGTTTTACCTTAGACTTGCCCACACGTGCTCCAGGGAGCCCCAGCCCTGCATCCTCCCACCTGCCTGGTGCCTGGTGGGATACAGAATGGTGCCGGCCACCCCATTTCTGAGCTGCTCTTGATGTGTCTCTTATGGTTACAAAACAACCAGCGACAGTCTCACCTGGCTCTTTTCTGTGGGTGCATTAATCCAGTCTGCACATGGCGTTGGGTTTTCTAAAAATGCCATCAGAGCTGGTGTGGTGGCGTATGCCTGTAATCTCAGTGCTCTGGGAGGCTGAGGCAGGATTACCAGTTTGAGCCCAGCCCCTGCAAGTTAGTGACTTAGTGAGGCCTCCACTCAAAATAAAAAGTAAAAAGGTCTGGTATGTAGTTCATTGTGAAGGCCCTAGGTTCGAACCCCGGTACCACAAAACAAACACCAAAGCAAAACAACAAAAAACACCTTCAGGAGGCCCATGCCTTTCATAGACTCCATGGCTGCCTCCTCATTGCCTACCTGGGCACTGTTACCTCTCCTGCTTGAATTTCAAGGTCTTCTATAGCCTACTTGATATTTGTCACCCTAACACAACTTGTTTCTGTGGCCAAATCACCATGAAGCTGACTGCACCAATGGCCTTACTTCTGCCTCCACCGCTTGCTCACGCTGGTCCCTGCATCTAGTGCCCTGGACATTGTGTTGTGTAGTCTCTTGGCTCTCCTAGGTGAGCAGAAGTCACTGAACAAGGTGACAGGTGCTTAGGAGATAAGATGACGGAGACAAGCCAGAGGAAGAGGGGGCCGGGTGGGGGGCGGACTGCGGGGGTGGCAGCCACTAGGACTGCAGGAGGATGCAGGTTCCGGGTGGAGTCATCGTATCAGTCAGGTAAGGTGTGGACAGGCCTCGGGCCAAGACATGTTCACATTTCAATTCCTTTTGAAATGAGAGCGGAAAAAAAAAAAACTATATACAACTATAACTATAAACCCACCTGCATTATATTCATTTTTTATAACATCGCAGTAGTTGTGTATAACTTGTTAAAAAGTTTTTATTTTTAAAACAGAGCAAAGGGGCCCCAGAAAACAAAAGTGCTTAAGGCCCAGAACAGTCATAATCCGGTCCTGTATATAGTATTTACATTTTCTAGTTTAAAAAAATGGATACTCGGATATTTTTAAGAGATCTTTTGACTTTAAATATTGAAAGGTGTCTTTTCTGATGCTTCTTTTTAAAAATTTTTTTTATTGAAAGTTTGTTTTTAAATGAAAGAAAACAAAACATTTTGTGGTTTAGGCTGCAACCTCGCAGAAGCCCGGGTTATCTTCGCCCTCCGACAGGCGGCGCTCGAGTCGACTCGCGACGCGCCGCTCCGGCGGGGCGGGAAGGCCGCCCTCGAAGCCCGGGCCGCCCGCCTGGGCCCCGCCCGTGATGTTCGTCCCGGCGGCCGCGAGGCCCCTCGGGCCCCCCCCCCCCCCGAGAACGCGCGGCGGCTCCCGGCCGCGGAGCCAGGCTGCCGCCCGGAGCGCGACTCGCGCTCTTTCGAGGCTTCAAAGGCAGCGCGCTAGCCCGTCCTGGCCACTCGCTGCACTCCCCGGCTCGTCGGGTCCCGCGCACCGCACCGCACCGTACCGAGAACTCGGCGCGAGTTGCAGAGGGCACGGGCCCGAGTCGGGGTGGTGCGCATGCTCCGCGGCGGGTGTGGCGAGCCCTGATAGAGCCTTCGCGCGACCGCCTCAGCGGAGCTCCAGTGGCGCAATCGGTTAGCGCGCGGTACTTATACAGCAGTACATGCAGAGCAATGCCGAGGTTGTGAGTTCGAGCCTCACCTGGAGCACGACACTTTTGGACGTCCTCGCGCCCCTTTTTATCTATCTTGCCTGAAAGAAAGAGCCAGTCCCTCTTTTAGTCTCAGTTCCCGCCTCTTAACTAATTTGCCCAACGTTCGGCGCGGTCGCGGCAGGAAGCAGCCTTTGCCCCGCTCCGCGGCAGGAAGCAGCTCATTACCGGTTTCTCGAGTTGCTTGTAGCCACCGCGCAGCATCCAGCGCTCAGACCCAGACGTTCACCTTCTCCTTCCTCCTGCTCCTCCTCCCAAGCGCGTCTTTAACTTCGTCCCGCACCCGGGACGCAGGGGGAGGTCCTGGGCGTTGCCCTGGGGCGGGGGCCCAGGCGGGGCACAGAATGGCGATCTGGGCCGCTTCTCCCGCGCGGCGAGCCCGAGCTCCGCGCCCGGATGAGGCCCGGGGTCCCGCCGCTGCTCCCACCCAGGGCGGCTCGGCCCGAGGCCCGGCGCGGCGGCAAGGGCGACGCGGGCGGCTGCCCCTCCCTGTGGCCAGCGGTGCCTCCTCTGCTCCGACCCCTCCCCGAGCGGCAGACCCCGGCAGCGCCGTCCCGGAGCGGATTTGCAGTTGGAAAAACGCCCGGCACCCGCCCCCCGCCCCCTGCCCCCCGCCCTCGGGAATGGAGAGGGGTTCTGGGGCTATTCGACTGGCACCCACGAGCCCCGGCCTTGGGGTCGCCCCCCCCTCGGCCACCTGGGTTTGCAGCCAGCTCAGAGCCGTCCTGCTGCGCGGGGCTGCGCGGGGCTGCTCGGTCAGCCCGGGTGCGGGCAAAGCGGGAGCAAGTTTAGTTGGGACGCTGGCGGCCTTCTGGACGCACTTTCTGAGGAGGGCAGTTTCCAGCTGCGTGTCTGGTCGGCATCCCAAGTAGCTGGCCTGGAAATGCGACGAGGAACGGTGAAAACAGGACCCAGCGCGCTCAGAGAGGGCGGATGGAGTGCGGAGCACTAGTCGGTCGGCTCGGCTACCAGTCCCGCCATGGGTGGCTCTCACCCACCCCAGCCTAGCCCGGGTTCCAGATTCGAGATTCCCGGAGAGAAGGCGGCCGCCTCGCCTGCATTCTCAGCAGGCGGGCGGCGAGCCCCTTGTAGAAATCCAGTCCTGGACTGGAACACAAATATCTCTACTCTTAAAAAAAGTTTTCTTATTTTTTTTAAAATAAAATTCTTTACCGAGATATAAGTCACATACCATATAATTCGCTCACTTAAAATGCACGATTCGGTAGATTTTAATATACCCACGGTATGTGCAACCATCAGTTTTTGAATATGTGTATTACCTTAGGAAGAAACCCCTTACCTTTTAGCTATAATCTCTGGTCACAAAATCCTCCCACCTCCAGTTTTAACCTCTAATCTACTTTGTGTCTCTTGGAGTGGAATCATACAGCTTGTGGTCTTTGTGCCTTTTTATTTTCACTTACTATACCGTTTTCAAGATTCAAACATGTAGTACTACTTCATCTTCTTTTATTTACTTATTTTTGGGATGGGGAGTCTCACTATGTTGCTCAGGCGGGTCTCAAAGTCTTCATCTCCCTGGTGGTCTAGTGGCTAGGATTCTGCATTTTCGGAGACCTGGTGTGTTAGGACTAGGGCGTCGCTAACGTTGATGGCAAGGGGATGTGACCTAGAGGAGTGGTTTGGACCTGACGTCAGCCCCAGAGGAGTGACCAGGATTTGGCGTCAATCTTGTGGGAGTGGCCTGGACCTGACGTCAGCCGGAGGCGCCAATTTCAAGCGCCGCCCCTCTCACGCGCACAGGAAGGGGGTCTCCCAAATTTTCACTGGAACCCCATTCTATAAATAGAAGCGACGCGGGAAGGAAGTTCTCTCTTCCTTCCTATGGCGCCGCCAGGGAGAGTGCTCTCCCTTTTCCCTCACGTGGAAGATGGTGTCTGCGCACCCAGTGCCAAGGCTATCATGCCTTTTCATGAACTACTTTTTGCTGCCCTCCTTCAATTCTTTGTTGGAGGAGGGGAAAAACCCAGGAATATGGAACCGACCGGATAGCACGGGGATTAAGGGCGCCTCCTGCTTCAACTTCCCAAGTAGCTGGGACTACAGGTGTGCACAGCCCCACCCAGCTCATTTCCTTTTATGACTGAATAATATTCCATTGTATGAATTATTTGGATTTTTGAACAAAGAAGAAAATGCTGGCATTTTGAAAAGTCGCTGGAAACTTCAAGATGGAATTAACTTAAAAATGTACAAAACATGAGCGTGATCAGCCTTGCCTAATGCAAGTTTCTAACCTCCGAGTTTACTCACTGACCACGAAGAGCTGGTTGTCTTCTGAGCGCTGAGCAGAGAGCAGAGTCCCTACATGGAAAAACATAAATGAGTGAAAGATCATCCTCTCCAGCTTTCTAGCCGCAGAGAAACAGCCTGTACACAACCCCAGCTCTTATTTGAAAACCTCTAGCCTCAGAATTTCCTTTCCTTTCCAGGCAAGCTGTTCCATTTTCTGACAGCTCTGGGGGTTAAAACGTTCTTCTTACGTTTCCTTTCTGCCTACCGGTTATGGTTGGACTGGGGGTGGCCTGGGGGCTGTTTTTTTCCTGTAAAATGGTGACGTGGTAAGGAAGGAAGCTAAACTAGTTGTTCAGAAATCCGAACTAGGAAATTATTGGTGGCCAACAAAGAGAGTACTGTATAAGCAGATTTATAGCCCAACATCTTAATGTAATGATGATAGGAGATTTTTTTTTAGGATGGTGGTGGGTAATAAAAATCATCAGAGAATTATGGGAAAATGCTTTGCAAATCATAAAGCACGATGACATTATTATTACCACGGGACTAGTGGATTAGGCCTGTGTATGATGTACGGTGGCTTCAAAGAGGAAGATGGCTAAACATGAGGTAAACAAACTGGGAAGGAAGGTAGATGTGCTAGTTGAACATCTCCAATCCTTAGCAGGAGAGAAGCCTGATGCGCTCCAGGGTGACATCACCTTCATCGATGGCTTCAATAAAGACGGGCTCTGAGGGTGACACAAAGCAGGAAGGCAGTGGAGATTCAGTAGAACTGGGAGGAAGAGCAAAGCCGATCCACAGACAAACTTTTCTGGCAAATGACAAGATGGCGATTTAACAGAGATGGCCGTAAGTGTGTGTTCTGTTCAAAATGCAGGGCGTTGAGGATGCCACGCTCAGCAGCTGTTTGTGTGTAGACGATCTGGGGCTTTCAAATGTGCACGACCTTAGTTGTGCCAGCAGTGTGACCTAACTGCTGAGACTGTCAACCAATTATTAACGCATTGCTGTATAATGCACTACATAGCATAGTGTCAGGGATTACAGAACGGCAGTCTGTGGAACAAATCTTGCCTGAAGACAGGTTTTGTTTGGCTTTCTAGCACTGACTCACAGGTGTTTACATTAAAAGAAAATTATTTTCTACATATGGGGAGATTTTGTAGAAATGCCTAGATTTCCAGTTTCTAACAAAAAAGTCGGAAGACTGCCCACCTGGGGCCCTCATTCCTCTATGGCAACATTGGCTTCCCCCCTTAGATGTCTCTGTGGTCTTTAGCTTGCCATGGTGCCTGCCCTTGTGTGTTAATCTCTGACACAAAGCAGGGCAGGGGTGGAGCGGGGCTTCCACTGACTTGCCCGGGCTCATTTCACTTCACTCGTTTGCACCCCCTAGTTGTGGAGTGTATGGCTTCTGTGCGGATAAAGGGAGAGACTAGTCCTGTTGAACTCTTGGTAGGTCAGAACACAGCCAGATGGCTGAGGTCCGTAGGAGCAAGTGGTTTAAAAGTCAACAAAACCAAACCAAAGTCCAGTTCTCTATTATGGAAAATTTGAAACATATACAAGTAGAGAAACAGCATAGTTAACCCCAATGTATCCATTCCTGTTTAAAGAATTGTTTCACCTATCTCCTTCCCACAGCATTCTTCTCTCCAACCCTGGAGTATTTTCAGGGAAATCTCAGAGTTTAATTTATCTTGCAAATACGTGTGTGTGTGTGTGTGTGTGTGTGTCTGTGTGTGTGTATGCATATATATGCAACAGGTTAAAAAAAAGCATAACCACAATATCATATTGCACCTAACTGGAGCAACGATTCTCCACACTTGTCTCTAAAAGATGTGTTTAAATCAAGATTCAAACGAGGTCCACCCTTTGCATTTGATCAGTATATTCGTCCATACTAATTCCTTCTCTTCTCACTTCCTTTTAAGACATGTTTTTGGTTGGCCTATAGAATTTCCTACAGAATTTGGCTTAATTGCATCCTTAAGGCATCTTTTAACATGGCCTTCAATCTCCTGCGGCAGTTAGATCTGCATAATGTTCAGATTTACTTAATTGCAAAATACATATTTCAGGTGCTGCTGTGTGCTCTTACATCACCACAGAAACTACATAGTGTCTTGTTGTCCCTTGTTAAGTGAAGTTAATTTTGGTTAGTAATACTGGAGGTTAGCCTAATCTGTCTATTAGCGATTTCCTCATCAACATCTAACCAAATGGTTTTAGCAACCATTTATGGTCTTTGTCTAGATCTATTATTTTTATTGAGGGTTACACAATGATAGTTTTCTAATTCCATTATTCTTTCTTCATTTATGACTATGATTCAAAAAAAACTCTTTCTCTCACCAACAATATAGTTTTCCTAAAGCAAAATTCATGTAGAGAGGATTGGATAATTGCTCGATTCTTTTTTCTACCAATATTTATAATAATGAGTTGATGTTCTAGCGATTTTCAAAAGTAGCCAATTATTTTTTAGTTTTATAGCTTTGTTGGTGTCGTGGGTGATGTACAGTGAGCAGCATTAATAATGTTAAGTGATTTTTGTGTGCTTATTAGGCATTTATGTATATTCTTTGGTGAAGTGTTCAAATTTTTTTAGCTTTTTTTTTTTTTAGCTCTTTTTATTGTATCATTTGTCTTTTTTTGTTGATGAGTTGCAAGAGTTTTTTGGTGTATTTTAGATACAGTTCCTTTGTTGGCTATATGTTTTGTAAATAATTTCCCCAGTTAATTAGTCAGGGATCCCTAGAGAAGCAGACACTAGTGGATACTGGCAGCACAGTGGGCTTGCTCATACCACAGCGCGGTGAACGCAGGAGAAATGGTTTGCACTGCAACCTGAGGGCCTTGACAGCAATGGCTGATGGGAAATTGTCAGCACCTTTACAGTTTTATGGGATCACTCTTGTGTATGTGGTCTGGGTGGACTGAAACGTGTTATGTGACTATTCTTCTTTCTTTTCTATTTGGTTCTAATTTTCTCTTCTTTTTATAGTTTCTAAAGACAGAAGATGAAATAATCGATTTGACACCTTCTTTTCTAATATAAATGTTTCAGTTCTGTAATTTTCCTCTAAGTGCTGCTTTAGCTGCTTCCCACAAATGTGTTGTCTTTTCATTTTCATTCAGTTCAAATTTCTTTTCTTTCCTTTTTCTTTTTGTGGGTACTGGAGATTGAACCCAGAGTCTTTTCACTGAGCCCTTCTTTTTATTTCGAGGCTGGGTCTCATTAAGTCACTAAACTGTCCAGGTTGGGTTTCGCTTCAGCCCTCCTGCCTCAGCCTCAGAGTGCTGGGATTATAGGCCTGTGCCACCACACAGGGCTTCAAAGTACTTTCTGATTTCCTCTCTGATTCATGGATTATTTGAAATATGTAACCTAATTTCCAAATATTTGAGGGTCTTCCAGTTATCTTTCTGTTGCTGAGTTCCAGTTAAATTCTCTCGTGATCACAGTGTAAGATTCATTATATAGTTATTGAGAGTTGGTTCAAATGCCTGTGTTCTGATAAAGGTCTCACCTTCCCAGTGTGCGCCTGTTCTTCCAAGGTCTGGCTAACCTTGCAGGAACAGCTTTACTATCAACAAAGTATTTACTTTGATATGCACTCTGGCGACATCCCGGGTCCTAGCCAGACCCAGGGTGAATGCCTGAGATAAAGTCGTGCACACCCATTTCCTGGAGGGGAGCATTCCTTTGTCAGAACATAGATAACTTCAGCTGCAGCACCCAGGTGCTCTCTCTCTCTCTCTCTGCCTCTCTCACTCTCTCACTCTTGCTCTCTCCTTCACTCTCTCCTCTTCTTCTCTCTCTTCTCATGCCTGCCAAGGTTGCTGATGATTTCTTTCGCTCGTGTAGCTGATGTTTTTCGCTCGGGTGGCTGATGTTTTTCGCTCACGTAGCTGATGTTTTTCACTCACGTAGCTGATGATGTTCTTCGCTCGCGTAGCTGATGTTTTCGCTCATAGAGCTGATGTTTTTCGCTCACGGAGCTGATGATACTTCTTTCCTGTGTGCCTCGATGGGGGCTGCTGCTGGCGGCGCCTCCATGACTGCTGTCTTCTTCTCGCGTCCCACGTGGTACTGCTTCTCTAGCAAGAGTTAAGATCTCTGCTTGAACTACTCCTGTGCTGCAGATTGCCAGTGATAGAAACAATGGATTGGTGGTATGATTCTCCTAGAGTTTTTCCTTTTCTCTTAATTTCTTTATTGTTATTAAATAACTTAATTAATATTTGTGAGTGGTTTCTTATCTCCTTCCCTGCGAATCGAGCCCTAAAACTCTAAGTCCATGCACGGCGACAGCAAGCATTTACCCCCTTGCTGTTACACACAGCTACTGTGAATTCTTTTAAATTTCTTAGACTTCTTTTATGACTCGGAATATGGGTCTTAATAAATATTCTGATGTACTTGAAAATAATTTATACCATGCTAATGTCAAACATAGTATTATAACAATGTCAATTTTATCAAATTGGTTTATGGTGTTGTCCAAGTCTTTTATATCCTTCATTTTCTTACCTATTTGTTCTATCATTGAGAGAAGAGTATAAACATGACTCACTATAATAGATTTTTCTATTTTTCCTTTTAGTTCTATCTCTTTCTGCTTGGTGAAGTTGGAAGCTCGGTTGTTGATTAATTAATTGACCCCTCGTCACTGCTGATGCTTCATTCATTCTGTGTCTGGCCAACAAAAGTCACAGCAGTTTGGGTCCTGGGTCTTTCTGACACCATCTCAGGTCTTTGACAGTCTCTCCATTTCCGGCATTACAAGATACTCCAAAATATTTTGCACATTTCCTCCTCCAACTGAAACCATCCATTTCTTCCAGAAACCTGGTTGCCTTTTGGGGAAATGTTGTTTAGAGACTACAATCTGTGTGGCAGGGTTTCTTTTTGTTAGTACATGGGTACCACATTGTCGAGGCCTTTTTAGTGGACAGAACTAGGAAATTCATATTTTTTACAAAGAGAAAGAAAAAGTCTGAGTTGATAGTGAAATTTCAAATTCAAATTTAAGGTTACAAAAGTTTTACAACCTTTAATTTTGTATTTGAATCTCTTTTTCTTTTCCCTGAAAAATTAGTTCTTTACAACTTTCGTAGAATTATTTATGTACTTCCTTTATCCTAGTACTCACATCTATGTAATAGTTTCAAAATAACACAACCAACGTTATTTCTAACAGTATAATCATTGGATGCAGTTTAAGATTCCTTTGTCATAATTTTTGTCCTTAGTTTGTATTCAACATATACTATATCAAAATACTGTTTTGAAGTCAAAGTAGTTTTTCTACTTGCGACTATGTTACCAAATTGATAAATAGTGAATGTCTTTTGATTCAGTTTTACATTTTAGGGATTACTCTTTCATATTTATTTTTGTTTAAAACTTAATTTTGGCTTACTTACCTAAAACGTTTACAAGCTTCCAAAGTAAAAACTGTGAAACAAGGCTAATTCAGAGAAGTCTAGTTATAGCACTGTCTCCTCAATCCTGTCTCCTCCTTCTCTCCATTGGCAATCATTAAAACATAAGTTTATGCCTTATCTTTCCATTGTTTAATTTTAAAAAGTATGAAGAAATACACATTTGTATTCTATGTCCCTCACTTTTCAAAGGTTGTTTTATTCCTTGCTGGTTTCACTAGCAGTATGTTCTAATGAGCCTTTCAAAGTTGCGGCTGAAATTCTTCCTCACTCCTAATTGCAGCTGCATATTACTGTGTATGACTGTGTGAGTGTGTGTGTATGTATGTGTGTGTGTGTGTGGTACTGGGAATTGAACCCAGTGCCTTCTACTGAGCTACATCTTCAGCCCTTTTTAAAATCTTTTATTTTGAGACAGAGTCTCACTAAGTTGCTAAGCTGCCCAGGCTGGCCTTGAACGTGCAATCCTCCTGCCTCTGCATCCCAGAGTGCTACTCTGTTCATGTGGGTATATCAGCCAGGATCAGTCAGTCCTCTACTAATGCATATTTGGATGGGTTCAGCATTCTGGGGTCACGGGCAGTGCTGCAATGAAAATCTCTGCTCACATATTGTTTTGAATGTTTTGCTAGTTTATCTTTGGGTTAGTTTCAAATAATAGGATTGCAGGTTAAAGAGGAGATGTAGCTATATGTATAATAGCTCATTATCTATCCATCTATCTATCTCTCTGTCTATCTGTCTATCTACCTATCTCTATCTCCTTTAGGCATAGTTTTCCCAGATGTGTGAAATCACTTGCACAGGTGGTTTCTGATGTGGTAGCTGCGAGTGTGAGGGATGGAGAGTCCACGTCATAAGTGCAGGGGGTCATGGTTCCTGGGGTGACTGATGCTAGACAGGATACACAAATGCCCTCTGATACCCTGGGGGCGCCCCAGTGTCTTTCCTTGATGGACACCTAAGGAAGTGGGGCTCGCTGGAGGCTCCAGGGGCATCCTGAAGGGAAAAGGCCCATGAGACTCCCGGCTCAGAGTAGCCAGGTGCTCTGGTACCTGGACTCTGCTGTGGCCTTCACTTAAGCTTTTCCACTTTATCTTAATCTTTCAATTTACAAGTCACTTTGAAAACAATGTTTTTTATTTCATTTAACTTATGATTTTCTTGTCTGAATCTTTCTTTGTTTGAAGCCCTGGGTGCTTGCCTCTTGCATCCTAAGCAGGTTCTTCACCACTGAGCTACATCCCCAGCCTGTCTGAACAGCCCATAATTCTTAAGCTAAAAAACTCTTTCGGTCTTAACTATTTCACTCCTTTAAAATCTTTTATTATGGACTTATTCATCCCCTTAAAATTTTTTGTTACACCTTTTCCTCTGTAGTCTATTTCCTTTTAACTTTTTCTTCTACATCTAATTTATATCTTATCTATCTTCTTCTTTTTAGCTTGAACTGTAAAACTAAATTCTCTTTAACTTTTTATTCTCCCTGCTGGTTGAATGGCCCCTGGGAGTGGACACAGGTGGCAGACACAGCCCCGCTCTGGGAAGGCCTGGCGGGGTGAGGGAGTTTCCCTTCCTTACTGTGGTTGCCCGTCTTACCCTACAAGCCCTTGCAGCTACTACCTCTTATTTCATGACTCAGGGGACAGGACTCCCTTCCCTTTCTCATGACAATACGCTGTCCTTGCCGACCACAGTTGAAATTTCAAGGACAGACGATTGAGAGAATGAAGGCTACATTTAGAGAGCAGCCGAGACAGAGACAGAAATCTGACAGTGTCAGAGGCTCTGATTCTTAAGAGTTTCACCCACACACTTTATGCAGCTTGATTGCGTGAGACAGATGTGTTACCCTTTGCTGTTAGCCAGCTGGACTTGGTTGTCTGTCACTTGTAACCAAAGGAGGTCTTAACTAATGCAATTGTACAACAAAGTGTTTTCTTTGATAATTAGTTTTTCTTTGTCTTTTTTGGTGGTACTGGGGGATTGAACTTGGGGACTGGTGCATGCTAGGCAAGTTCTCTACCACTGAGCTATAACCCCAACCCTCAAATTTCTTCTTCTCCTTCTCCTTCTTCTCCTTCTTCTCCTTCTTCTGCTTCTGCTTCTTCTTCGAAAGGATCTCGCTATGTAGTTCAAGCTGACCTCAAACTCATGTAGCCCAGGCTGGCCTTGAACTCCCAGCGAGCCTCCCATGTGCTGGGATTACAGGTGTGCACCACCACTCCCGGCACGTCAAATTTCTTAATGAGAATTCCTTGTAGAAGGAAAAGGCAGCATCTTTTCTAGTGTAACTAAGATGTGCTAAACCATTCAGTTGGTTCAGGAGGCCCGGGGATAAGCCAACATGTCCTTCCTTGTGCCTTTGTACAAAGCCTGGACTCTGCAGTGACACACACGCCACCTCCACATGGGACAGAGGCAGCCCAAATTTGAGCCATTGCTTTTTTCCTTCCCCCAAACCTGCTTCTCCCCTAGTCTTTCTCACCCCATAAATCAGTGCTTTCATCACACACCTGGGCTGAAACTGAAAAGTGGAAAGCCTTCACTGGCCTGTCCCCTTCTGCCGTCTCTGTGGAATCCATTGGCAGTCCCACCCTTCTCCCGGTCCCGCAGGGACTCGGCTCCCTGCCTCCCCTTCTTGTGCCGCTCCAGTCCCTTCTCTGCAGAGGAGCCCAGTGAGCCCTTAGGGACACACGGCAGACCCTGTTACTCGCAGTGTCCCGTGGGCCTGCGTGTCTGAGCCAGCCCCTGCTGCCTTTTCAAGCTCGGCTCAGCTCACCCTTCTCTGGCTCTCTTTGCTGCATCCAGCCTCGCCTTTCTCTTCTGTTTCCTTGTTCCTGCCTTGGAGCCTGGCAGTGGCCATTCCTGCTCTTGGAACAGCTTCCCCAAGTCTTAGGAGCCTGACCACTACCGTCAGGGCTCAGCCAAACATCAGCTCCTCCGCGATCCTGTCGAGCACAGTCTCTCCCCATCGCATCACCTTGTTTGGCACTTGCTTATTATGTCAATGACTGTTTAAAATGATCGTGTTTACCTCAGTGTTCGTGGTTCATCTCCTATCACTCGGCTGTAATCTCCCATCGTGCCAAGCTACAGGCGCACAGCACATACTTAATTTGTGAATGAGGCATGATATGGAAACAGCACAGGGGCACAGACTCTGGTGAGTGAAGACCTGGTGCCTGGCTGCAGATCAAGCCTGGAGCCTGGGGTTTGGAGGTTCTCTGGAGTCTTCCCAGGGCCTCTTCACAGACTGTGTGCCTTCCCTTGGATGGCTTATTGGAGTAATGTGCACACTGGATGGAGGGAGAAACCGCTCCCAGAGAGAGTTGGCTTAGTGGCTGTCAAAGACTGGTGCTGGTGGGAATGGCCCGGGGAGCCGGCACCATGCAGAGCTGCTGCCCCAGGATGCTGTTGAATACCCTTAGGAGGTCCAGAGCCAGCCTGTGGGGAAAGTTAAGGCCTGGGAGACAAGCTTGTCGAGTTTTAGCATGCAAGGGCTTATGTTCTGGGAAATCCCTCTGTCCCTGGCAATGAGGTTGGCCTGTTGTTCTGACAGGCAGATGGCGGCTGCTGGCTGGGAATGGTTGCATGCTGGAGCTGACGTATGAGTGTCTCAGCTTTGGCTTGTGACTGGCCCCTGAGCCCTCCTTGGAGCGGTCTGGCATTCCCAGTACCCAGCTCAGAAGGAAGGGGAGGAAACTGTAGTGTCTTGAACACCTGCAACGAGGCGGCCGCAGTTCTGCGTCCTTGTTTGCCTAATGTATTCTCTGACCATTCTTATTGCTCCCATTTTGGAGGCAGCACACTAAGGCTCAATAACCATGAGACAGAAGAGGTGAGAGTGATCGGTTTTGTTCAACGCAGAAGCCCAGGCCTTCCGAGCCGTTTGTCAGGAGGGCGGGGACCAGAGATGCGGCTGGGACCTCAGCTTGACAGTCGTTGCACAGTCCAGGGAAATGAGGCTGTCCTCGATCCGGAGAGGACCCTGTGCCGGCGTGAACTAGGTAAAGGTGCTTTCTTCGGCCAGGTGAGTGGCTGTGCCTGGCTGAGCTGGCAGCCTTCTACCGCATGGCGGCGCTGTGGAGCCTGGGCCGGAGCAGCCACTGGCCAGGATTTCACCCACAGACTGCGGGGCAGCCGGGGCCGCTCTGTAGTTTTAACTCTGGCACCGCTCAGCTCTCAGCTTTGTTGCCCAAAACATGCTCAACAGCTCGGGAAGGGCGGGCGGGGTCGGGGCCTGGGTGAAGAGGGCAAGAGAAGATCTGGGCTGGGGAAATGGGAAGGCGGACAGGAGGGTCTGGGGGCCCCAGCAGGAGCTAAGAGGTAATAAGGATTTAGCCATGGGTTTAGGACTCAACTCAGCCATTCGCGATTCTCAGCAAAAAGCAGCATCACCATCCATAAATTTTGCTCCTTCAGAGTCCGCCCAGGGCCACGCGGAGCCTAGCTGGCATCGGAGGCTGAGCAGGTGTGGATGTCATGTTATAAAGTGGTGCCTGCTGGGGACCCTTCATCAGCTCTAAGATTTCCCCATCTCTGGGCCGAGGGCTGGGCCAGGAATTCTTTACTTCTGCTATTAAATGTTCATTCATGAACTGTTCGCACAGAATCAATAGAAAACTTCTTTTTAAATTACTACTTAAAGTGTCACTGAAATTTTTTCTTCAATAGGTAATAAATTGATAGGCTCGAAATTCAAAGGGCTCAAAATAAGTAGTCTTTTTTTCTGTTTAGCGTATAAACAAACCGACAACCAACACCTAAGAGAAAAGCAGCAAAGACCTTAAAAGAGATTTCATGGAAACGGCGTGGTAAGGTGTCAGCGATGGTGTTGCAAAAACTTTCTTCTTGAGTCCTGCTTGTCATCAGTGTTGGAGGACATTTTTTTTTTTACTTTTTTTTTTTAAATTTTTTAACCAAGAACATGTATTGGTACAATGTACATATAATTGTTACATTCATCACATTTATTTTGTACCTGTATATGGTGTGTCTTGGTTCTCCCCCCTCTTCCCCGCCCCTCCCTTCTCTTCCCTTCCCTATTTACAGCAGGTACATTCACATTTCTCCATGACTTCCCTTTCCTTTTTCTATCCCTCTTTTCCCTTCCCGCTTCTCCCCCTCTCTCCTTTCAATGCTCCTCTCCTTGGAATATTATCTTCCTTTTAGATTATATCTATTACACCTCTTCGTCCTTTTTTTTGCATCCATGGTTTCTCATATCAAAGAAACAATTCGATGTGTACTCATAAGTGTCCAATTTATTTCACTTAATAGTATCCTCTCAAGGAACATCCATTTACATACAAATTACTCTAGTTTATCCTTTTTTATGGCAGTGTAGTACTCCATTGTGTAGAAAAACCACATTTTCTTTAGCCATTCATTGGTCGTTGGGCATTTAGGTTGTTTCCAAGACTTAGCTATTACAAACTGTGTTGCTATAAACGGAGGATATTTTCGATGTACAGAATTTCAGTAGGTTTGGTGTGATCTTGTTTCTGCCTGGAGAGTCGCTGTTCTCATCCTGAGTTGAGTTCATCTTTTTCTTCAATGGTTTCTTCATGGTTTTATGGTTTGTGCTTTTATCCACCTCGGAGATGTTTTTATTGGCGAAGTGCTGAAGAGATGGGGCCGGGCCAGTGAGGCTACCGGGAATGATGCCTGGGGTGGACAGTCAGCACAGACCGTGGTCCTTGCTCCAGGCCATCTGGAGTCTTGGTCAGTAGCAGTTACCCAAGACAGGAGAAGCTGGCTGAGATGGGCTGCTTCTGGAGGGGGCCTTCTGGTGGGGGTCTGGGAACTAACTTGTCCCCAGGGACCCAGGACAGTGGTGGGGCAGACTCGGCTCAGTCTGGATGTCCTGGTCCATGGGCCCAGTGAGCAGGAGTCCCAGCGTGTGAGGTTAGGACATGTGGAGCGTCTGGGTGGTTCTAGGGGACAGCCTGTGATTCTGTGAGTCCTGCCCACCAGACAGCCAGAATCCAGAGCCTGGAGACTGGGGAGCCAGAGAGGTGGTCAGACCAAGAACTCTGAACAGGGACCCAGGTGGCCCAGTGGGGTGGGCCCATGGGCTGTGGAGGAGTTGGAGAATCAGCTCAGCCATCGCTCAATGTGTCTCTGGCAGCCAGGCTGCCCTTGTTGCAGTTCAGAAAATGGTGCCAGAGCAGCTGAAATGTCCTGTTTGTCTCCACGAGCACTCAGGAAACGGAGTCACTGTGTACACGTCAGACCATGAGCACCTGCAGGAACAGTTCTACTGGTCCCAGCAGAGGAGATACATGTCCCCCGCCCCCGGTCTCTGGATGCTGGGACCGCTCTGTGGACCTTGTTCACAAGGAATCCCTAGTCTGCACTGAGGAGGGAACACAGCTCCCGGCTGGGAGGCAGGAGACCTGCATTGTCCTGTGGCCTCAGGCCTCAGGCTGTGCTTTTGTCATCCACACGGTGTGGTGATACATTTCCAACCTGGGCCCCGCAGAACGACTCCCAAGGAAGGGTGGAGAGAACAAGAAAGGCTGTCCTGCCATCCATGAGGGGTTGGCTGATGTCAATCCGAGCAACATAAAGGAGAACGGAAGCGGAAGATAGCAAGCGGCTGTTTTCCAGGAGAAGCCCTGCTGCAGCTGGTTTCCCTGAAGTGAGCTTGGCTGTTATCGCAGGAGGAGCTCAGAGATGGCTGCTGTTCGCTTTGGGGGAGCTCTGGTCTTCATCTCCACCATGAGAACCGTATCCTGGCTCCAGTGTAGATTTCTTCAGCCTTCTAGTGCAGACACGGACATACATGGGCCATTACTCTGGGCTCCCAGCCCTTGATTGGCTCTTTCAGGTCTCCAGTGCACAGGGAGAAGTTCTGTACTCTTTCTGCATTTGGCTTGTATGTGAATGTCATAACTTGTAATTGTCCTCTGTTAAATCTGCTCTCTTGCAAGCCAATGACTTGAGAAAAGAAACCGATACACCTGGGAATAACCACTACTATTTGCAAATACAGCCGTGGAGTGGGCTTCAAAGAGTGTGGCTCTCAAAGAGATCAGAATTTGCCACGAAGGAGATGGGGGCTCCCCATGTGCTGCACACTGACACCAGGATCGGCATAAGGTGTCTGGGCCAAAGGAACAGGCATTTCCCATATTCTGTCTGTGTGAGACTGTCCAGGAAACAATGGGGATAAAGAATCACTAAATGAGATCTCTACTTTGCTAATTTACGTCCCTGTTACTGCTTTCAGAAATTCGGACAGTTAATGTGGGTAAGAACTAACCACTCATTGTCAAAATTACAAAACTGCCAAAAAATGGGATGTTGCTCTTGCTCCAACCTGCAGTGCAGATGATCAAACGAGGACAAAGGAATGTGAGTCTCTCAGGTGCAGCATACACTCGTGTAGCTCTTCCCGAGGGGAGTGGAACCTGGTTTCCACCTGGGCTGTTTCTCCCAGACATGCCAGCAGGTGGCAGCATTGCACTCTGTATGTCTCGGCTCCTCCCCGCCCCTCCTCCCAGCCTCAGGACCGGGACCAGTTCGCGCAGTTGACTCTACATTCTCACCTCCCTAGGCAGGAAGGGTCAGGGGAAGGAGGCTTCCAGAATGCCCAAAAGGCTTGGAAAGAGAATGAGAAAGCAGAGATCAGCCAGGAGGGAGGGGTCTGGGTGTGTGGGCCCACCAGGACTGGTGCGAGACTTGGGCTGAAGAATGGCCTTGTCCTTTTCTGCCCCCGTGGCGTCACCCCTCGCGGAGAAAGCAATTTGGGATCCGGAAGGCCAGAAGTTGTCCTCTGTTGTTAGAAAGGCCACTGGCATTTCAGCGAGGCAGTGGTGGGTCTTTTGTGTTCGTGTGTGCAAGAGGATTGAAAATTTACTTTATACTGTTCATTTGTGCAGTGTCTGGGGAGGGTGCGTTTATTTATTTATTAATTTTTAGTCTGGCCTCTTTCCCAGCCCTTATATGCTGACTAGTGAGAAAAACAATGAAATGTTCTCTTCAATTTGAATGTCATGGGACCAGACGGCTTAGCCTGTCTTGTTACGTAATCTTACTTTCCCTTGCATTGAAGTGCTCAGGTTTCAGATTCCCTTCCCCAGCTTCTCCCACTAAGATGGTGTCAGGGTTGTGGACAGACAAGTGCAGCTGTGGGACATCTGTCAGGGGAAGGGGTTGGGATCTGGGTTGGGATTTCCTGGAAGGGCCTTCATTTTCCATTCTTATCCCTGCCTCCCCCCCGCCCTCCACCCAGCAAAACTGATTTCACTTGAAGCAGAGTTTATATGGACCGTGGTACAGTCTCTCATGGGCTAACCTGAGCCCCAGTGACCCTGGATCCCTCTGTCCTGCGGGGTCCCCTTGCTGTGTAGCTGTTCCGTCCCACCCCTCGCCCTGGCCTGATGGCTCACACAGCTCAGCAGCCAGGCCTGGTGGGACAGAAGCTGTGCTGCCCTGCCCTGCCCTGGGGCCCTGATGTAGCAGGCAGAGGCGACGGTTTAGAGCAGCCTGGGTTATCTTCCAAGAGGCACGAGGGCTAAGAGTCCCTCTCTTCTGGGCAGGGTGAACAGGCCAGATGCAATCACTTGGGTCCTGTCGTTTGCCTTCCTCCTAGTCCCCTTCCTTTTATCCCCAGGCAGGAAGAGAGGACGGAAACTTGCTCTTCTGGCCTGACATCCATTACATAAAATTTGAGTCACACCCAAGGAGAGATGCAGGAATCCAGAAAATACGCTCTCAAGAGAATAGCCCAGTTTAGCAGACTCTTGGCTTTCAGCATAATCCTATTTTGCAAGTCCAATGCCAAACATTATGACCTTTTCTCTACCAAATCCTAGTTTCTCTTTAGGCAGAGATGGATGTCTCAGGCCCGTGAAGATGACACAGGTCTGCATCAAGGCAAAAAAGAAAAGCACATTCACAGATTTTCAAATATCATCCTGCTGTGCTTGAAATGTTACCAACACTGGCTGATGGAACAGAAAGAATCATAACTGGTAAGAGGTGGGGGCTCCATCGGCAAGGAGACTTTACCCTCTTGATGGGATAAGACTCTGTCCTTCCCAGAGAGGGGGCACCGTGAGGCACATGCTGCTCTGAAGAATTATAAAAGGCTCACACTGAAAAAGTGTGTGGCCCTGGAGGAAGCCTTCCGCGGAAGATGCTCAGCCCTGTCAAGGCCAAACCGGGCTTGGTGGGATGAAAGGAAGGCTGTGATTGGTGGGCCCTGGCCAGCCCCCTCATGTACCTTTTCCTATTGGAGCAAGGAAGATGGAGGCAACGGATAAGCCTTGCCCTGCGAGAAGCACCTTGGTGATCATGGTATTTCCTTTTCCAGGTAAGAAAATACACATATACTGTACCTTTGCATCGATGCCCTTGAGTCTAAACGTGTAGATCTGGATATGCACATAATAATTATAACTAACATCTATTCGAAATTGACTACGTTGCGCACGTTGCATAATACTATAAACGATCAAGTAATTTAATCCTTCACGAAGGAGGTATTATTTACCCCTTTAACATGTGTGTGAAAAGAGCCCCACAGAAATCAATGCAGGGTCCCAGAGCCAGTCAGCAGTGAGCTTGGACTTCCGGCCCATGCAGTCTGGCCTCGAAGCCAGCCCACTGAACCAGGAGCTCTGGGGCCACCTGGCTCATAGACTCTCACCATCTCACACACAGGGCTGACCGAGCACAGGCCTCACGCAGCTGCTTCGGGGAGATTTGGGAGGGCGGTTCGGGGGGATTTGGGGAGGAGGCCAGGCCAGTCTTCGGGTAGCTACATCGGGCACTGATTTAGCTTGGCCTAAGTCTTCAAGACCTCCAGCCTCTTCTCCCCACCCCCTTGTCCTCTTTGTGTGCTAATTACTGCCCCACAGATGACTGTCTTGATTTCTTGGTGTTTTCTCACCTTCGTCCCAGGGCCATGTGTCTCCCGCCACAGGCCTTGAAGTGGGACAAACTGGGAAGTCCTGTGGGCTTCCTGGCCTTGGGGAGGGTCTCTGCAGAAGAGTCCAGGAGGCTCAGCAAGCCCGGGGGCCACCTCAGTGTCTCACCACGGCCCTGGCTGTGGGGGCGGGGGGCACTGAGCGTGGCTCTGATCTGACGCCGGGCTTGGGAGGGGCGGGGACAGCGTTGTTATGCAGGAAAGTGCCAGCCAGCTCACCTAGTCCAGCCTCCTCATTTTACAAGTGGGGAAACTGAGTCTGAGGCGGGAAGGGATGTATCCAGGTCAGCTGCAGTCCTCAGCCTTAGGTCTGGACTCTGAACCTGGGGTTCAGTGTGTCACAGAAGGGGCTCTCTACCGGGAGGACAAAGGTTTCCTAAGTGTACACGCTGTGGAAATACCAGGAGAACTTGTTCGCTGGGGTCTTATCTGGAAGGCTGGCACCACTGTGCTGGAAGTGGTTTGTGCTGTTGTAAGAAAAACCTAAAACCCAGGACTTTGCTTTGGGACAGATGGAGGGCAGAAGCTGAGGAACTTTGGGGAGAATGCTCCTAGGTCCTGAAACACAGCCAGGAAACTTATGGATTCTGGAGAAAAGGAGACCCGACATCGTCACTGGCAAAAGAATTAAGTGAAACCGTTGGCTGTGATGACATGGGGCGCTGACAGGGTCCCAGTGAGCATGGGCATTGGGGAAGGTAACTTTCAGGCCAAGTGCTGAGGGGCCCATCAACTTCCTCCAACTGACTCTGATGAGCTAGGAGAAGATAGAAGTGAACTAGAGAAGGGATTGGCCAGTTCTGAAGCAGAATTTAGGAAATATAAAAGAGCCCAGCACTGTCGTTCCTGGGAAAGGGCAGGGCAAAGGTGAGATCCAGGGGCTGCCAGTAAACTGCTCTCAGGAAAAGGTGAGGCCAAGGGTGTGGCTAGAAATCCTTTGTTACTGCCTCAGAACAATTTAGGGACATCTTGTGGGCTGTTTGGGCAGACACCAGAGCTTCTGGGAATCTTAGGCTGTACCCCTTAGATCCTCTCAGCAGCACCACAGACGTCTAGAGATTCCAGACACCTGGCTGTGACCGGAACGGGACAAAAGCCTTATGGGGAAGAAATGGAGTTGTGAACTTTGTCTAACGGAGTGGGCCACAATTTGCTATATAAGAAACCTGCAGGGGTTGGGGATTTAGCTCAGTGGTAGAGCTCTTGCCTACCAACACAAGGCCCTGAGTTAGATCCCCAGCACCTGCCCCCCACCCCAAGAAAAACCCCACCAAGCTTTTGAAAGCAGCTCTTCCAAGTGGAATCTCCTGAGATAGGGTCTCCTCTCTCCATTCACTTGCCACGATCAGCAGGAAGCCTCCAGTGTTTCCCTCTACTTGTGGCATGGCTTCGAGGATGCTGCCCAGGGGGGCTGGCTCCGCCTGCGCAGTGGGCATCTGGGACACGTGTGGGCCATGCGCAGGCCAAGATGCGCCTGCTCACCCGAGTGGCTTCTGAGGGGCTCAGCCCCCAGCTCCAGTCCAAGCCACGCGTCTCCCCTTCTCTGGCCCTCCCTTTCTCCTCCTCCCTTTTGTGTGCCTCTGTATCTCCTTCCCCTCCTGTGTGCTTTCTCCCTGACCAAAATCAAGTGGGTTAAACAAAATTTGGTACCTCAGACTCTGCAGGCTGTAAGTCCAGTTGTACTTTTAAGGATGTTGGCATGAACCTCCCCGTGATTTAGTGTGGAGGGAGACGGCAGCTCAGGAGACATCACAGGCAGTGGGAGCTTAACTTTCTTTTCTTTTTTGCAGTATTAGGATTGAATCCAGGGCCTTTGTACTGAGCCACATCCCCAGACCTTTTTTAGTTTTTATTCTGAGACAGGGTCTTGCTAAGCTGCTAAACTGCCCAGGCTGGGCTTGAACTTGTGATCCTCCTGCCTTGGCCTCTCAGAGTGTTGGGTTTACAGGTGTGTGCCACTCCTGCCTGGTTTTCTAACTACCTCTGCCCCTGCTTCCTGTGAAATGCAATGCAAACCCACAACACAGGGTCAGGTGGATAACACCATGGCTTCTCCTCCCTCAGCTATGCCCTTTGGGGTCTAGGCTCAAATCCATGAGTGGAGGCCCACTGAAGACCCAAGGAGTGACAGACCCAACCAGAGCCAGGAATGCATTTCGAGGGCTGGCCTGTCCCTCTTCTCCCTTGCCTGGGAGTATCTGGAGGGCCCCACCGTGGGGAAAGATGAAGGCAGAGTTGTTGGGTCAAAGTCCACACATGTAATAAAGGCACCGCCCAGCCCCACCTCAGGACCAAGCGGTGTGCATTTGCTCACACACATCCCAGATTGTCAGGCTGCCCACCACCAACATCTCTTCTTGCAAAGCCAGAATCTTTTCCATCTGTGTTGAAGCTGCAGCCTATGAAATAATGGCTAAAATAAGATTGGAAATGAACATATCAAATGCAATAAATTATAGCTGCACCATGTTCTCTCCTGAGGGATCCCCCGGCCAAAAAGCCTCCACTATTCCCCTCTAGGATGCTGTTTTGTATTTCCGCAGAAAGCACTCCATTTGTAACAGGCAGAGGGTTATTCAGTAGAGCGGTGGCGCTTGGCTGGCTGTACCTGCCTGGCCTCTTAATCTCTCTTCCAAAGCAGAGCTGCTCAGCTGCAAAGTGGTAGCCAAGGGGGAGGTTGCCCAGGGTAGAGTCGCTGGCCAGTTCCCATCTCTGCGGCCGTTGCCTTCCTTGCCACCCCTCCGCCACATTCCAGCACTAAGTCCCTGCATCCAGACACTATCACCGTCTTTCTTGGTGGATTCAACTCAGGTACCATTTCCGGTGTCAGATAAACATTTCGAGGAAGGGGAACCTAAAAGAGTGATATGTCATAGATCAAAGAAGTCAAATTCTCTGGGGAGGTACAGGTAGCTATACCAAAAAAAAAAAAAAAGCCTAGAACCAAAAGAAAAGAACTGAAGAGTTCTCCCAGAGTTCAGAGAGAGGGAAAACTGGGTGAGAGGGAGCCTATAATCCCAGCACTCGGGAAGGAGGCTGAGGCAAGAAGATCTTGAGTTTGAGGCCAGCCTGGGCTACATAGCAAAACCCTGTTGCACACAAAACAAAAACAAAGACAAAAACAAAAATGAGAGAGAGAGAGAGAAAGAAACTAGAAGGAAGTGGATTTTGATCTGGACCTGTGGAAAGAAAAGAGGGAAAACCCTCTTCGGAAGAGAAATGGATAAAGGGAGAGCTTAAATTGTAACACACCGGTGATGATAAGAGCTGAATTCAGTCTGGCTGAACCCCAAGGATCATGAGGGGCAGAGAGGACATCAGGTTGAGGGACGGCTGGGACTAGATCAAGGAATAGGAAGGATAAAAGTGAAATCACCTGGTCTAAGGGCTATGACCTCTTCCACGGCAGGAAGTGGAGGAGTGTGGAAGTCACTGAGCCGTGGGAGGGTGCAGGAGTGTTCTGGGGGTGATCTGGGGGTCTGTGAACAGTCTCCTTTCTCTCCATACTCTCTTCCCTAAAAAGATCTCAAACTCCCCTCACTTTCCATTGGCTAATTAAAAAATTCAACAAAAATTTCGAGTATTAGCCACTCACTTTAAGTCCTACTCATTCTTACTTTGTCCCCTTGCCTTAAGCATTTGTATGTGTGTGTGTGTGTGTGTGTGTGTGTGTGTGTGTGTGTATACACATGACACCCTTGTAGCCACTGTCACTTTACCTCAGTGCAAACAAGGGCACCAGAGCCTTCCTGGAGGGCAGCTTTTGCTTGTGAAAAGTGTGGAGTGTGTGGGCAGCAGGGCACTTGTAGGGTGGCCAGGTGTCACCTCCTGCGACCGCCTTGCCCTTCTCTGTTGGATCAGTCAGATGTGGCCTGCGGGGCTGGTCAGGACAGAAGGCCAGGTCTCAGGACAGGGGCGTCCTTGAGTGCCAACACAAGGAAGGCTGCCCATGTCTTGGGCTGGCGCAAGGCTGGCGCCACCTTTTGTGGCCTCCGTGCTTGGTGCTGAGGGGCAGCTGGCCTCGTCCTGCTTTCCCAGTGATTCCGATGGGAACCCTGGAGTTGCTCTGAGGAGGAATTTCCCAGCTCTTTTCAGACCCCTCACTTGGCCGTGGTTACCCCGGCACTCTGACACAGCCCATTCTCTCTTTCGGCCGGGAAAATGTGAGCGTGCTGTAGAGGGAGGAGAATGGCCCAGTTATCCGGTCGGGATCGGGCACTGACCCGCTTTCTCTGGCAGACATTTGGGGCTTAGAACTTGGATCTCTCCCTCTGCCCCACAGAGATGGAGCACCGGTCCAACGCGTTGGGAACTATGGGAGAAAAGGGGCCGGTGACCTTTCTGCCTCCCACCTCGTCCTCATTCTCCGAGGACAGGCAGAAAGGGCTCTTCTGAGCCGTGCTGGCAGCAGCGCTGCGTTTGTGGTAGGCAGTGTTTATGCGAACGCACAAATGTTTATGTGAGATTGCCAGTGGTTATTTATGAGCCTCTCGGCCTCCCCCCAGTAAAAGCTGTTCCCTCACCGTTCTGACGGGCCCTGCATCTGCAACCAATGTGTCACTCGCTCAGCTAATGTGGTCCACTTGTGTTTATTTTTGCACAAAAGCAATTTATCCAGCCACTCTGAAAGAAAAAAAAAAGGTCCTGTCAGGAACCTTCTCAGGAGTAAAGTGCTTTTCCTCAAAAGAAGCTCCAAGTGGCCCTTGGGGCAGCACAGGCCTCTGGGATGAGCCCCCGGGGTCCAGGGTGTCAGGGAGCAGGCAGGGGCTCTGCGCATGTGTGTTTGCCGTCTGTCTGGGAAGGTGGGGTCTGAGAGCTTGCCTCTGGAGCTAAGAGTTCTGCTCCGCGGATATTGGGTGATTTAAAAAAGATGTTGGGTGTGGGGCTGGTGCTCACTCTGCCTTCCCTCTGGCGGCCATAAATCAAAGTTGGGAAAGTGGGTTGTTGGCAGGTAAGGGGTTGGAGGAGGAAGCCAGAGGGAGGAGGAGGGTGATGGTGGAGGTTAAAAGGGAGGATGCTTGGCTTTGGTGTAGAAGGCGCATTGGCTGAGGTGGGCCAAGGCCCATAACTGGCGACCTCTGGAGGCAGAGTGCCTGGGCCGCGCCCACCACCTCGGTAACTGGTCATTTCTGCCATTTTCCTTCAGACCTGGCAGTCAGCCCTTGTGGGGGAGAGGATGCTCTGTGGGCCTGTTTGGGGCAACAGGACAGGAGAAGTCACCTCAGACTGTGCTACCAGATTTTGGGGAAAAGGAACTGAGAAGTAGGGTGAGGGGGTACAAGGCAGAGACTGGGCTGGGAGGAGGCTGAATGCTTGGGCTCAGCCCGGGCAGGCAGGTAGCCACCTGGGCTGGGGGAGGGTCCGGTGGGCCCTGGAGTGCCCAGACCCATCCCACTGATGTCACTTTGACCCTGCAGCCAACTCACACAGCTGGAAAGTGGTGCTTGGTGCCTGGGCCCACCAGGTAGGAAGGGCTGGCCCTGATGGCAGGCCACAGCAGTGGTCTTTTTTGTTCTGCCAAAAGGGCCCCACAGCCACAGTGGTTTATTAGGACAGTGGTTCTAAACCACGTGCCTGCGGGGAACTTGGTGCCCCTGTGAAACAAATGTTTCCTGACACCTCAGGCCGGATCGTGGCTTTCTCGCCCCAATGTGTAGGAAAATATCTCATTCGCCACTCGAACTTCCTCCATCTCAAGTGAGATTTTACTAAGGCTTTGCTAAGTGAGTTGATACTTGTGTGAACACAGAGAAGTAGATGATGTGTGCTGCCTGAGTGTGGTGCTGTGCTGAGCGAATCTCTCGGGTCCCTGGCATGAGGCACAAGGCCTGGCTGCTTCCTCCCTCTCCTGTGGCCACTGTGCCAAGGGAGAAAGGAGGCTTTGAGTCTGGGGGTGGGGTGAAGGGCTGAGGGTGAGCCAGTACTCTGGCAAGCAGCCTGCTTTTAGACTCTGAAGAGAAAGAAACGCAGGGCTGAAACCCCAGTCCACAGCCCTCACCAGCCTCAACTCTCACCTTCCCTATCTCAACTAGTTCTGGTTTCTTTCTTTTCTCTCTCTCTCTTTTTTTTTTTTTTTTTGTAGTCCTGGGAATTGAATTCAGAGCCTTCACATTAAGCTACATCCTCAGCCCTTTTATTTTTTATTTTGAGACAAGGTCTCACTAAGTCGTTAAATTACCCAGGCTAGGCTTGAGCTTGCAATCCTCCTGCCTCAGCCTCCTAAAGTGCTGGGGTTACAGGTGTGCGCCACTACACCTGGTTCAGCCCTGCTTTCTGATGGGCTAATGCAGTTTCTTTCCTTCTGCCCTTCTCTCACCTTCTTTGTTTTCTGATTCCTGGGCTCTCCCCTGTCAGCTGCAAGCTGGGAAAGGGCTGTCTCTTGCTACTAAATATGCAGAGTGTGGAACCACATTTTCCACAGGCAGAATCAGCTCAGGTCCTAGGATGAGAATTCTCAGGCCCCAGCGCCCCAGGGGCCAAGAAGGTAACATGCGGTGAGCTGAGCAGGGCTGATGAAAGATGGTAAGCGGGTGCTTGGTTTCTGACTGGGGAGCAGTGGGGAGTGATGGGAATGAGGCGTCTCCCATCCGTGGCAGCAGGGCCTTGCAGTGGGGAACGCGGCCCTGGGAAGCCAGTTTTTCTATTTTAAAATCTGGATTTTTATGAGGACTCTCCTGCTGTTACATGCTGACAACAGGTTCCAATGTCAAATATGCTGTGGGCCGAGCAAAACAGGTCTCCGCCTGGCTGTGGCTGGTGTGTCCCTCTGCTGTTGTGAAGGTGACCGAGCTGCCGGCCCGATGCCTGGAGACGTGCACAGGCTCAGGGCCTCCACTGAGCTGATTTCTGAACCCCTGAGTTTGAGTCCAGCTCTGAGGTTTGCTGCAGTGCTGAAAGGATGAAAAACGCAGCCCGTATTTGAGGGCCAGGTGGCAGGCCTGAGCTGTCCCCCCTTTCCTCCTGGCAGGGACACAGGCCCCTTTCTTTCATGAGCAGGGGCTGTGGAACCCTTTCTGGGCCTGGGCTCTGCGGCCTGTGAGCTGGGGGGAAGGAGGGGAGCCTGGGGCCTGTGGGTGCTGGACAGCCTGCAGAATGGGGCCTTGGGCAAGAATCCAGGGTCTGTTTCCTTACCTGGCCTCGAGCACAGTGAGGGCTTGCTGGACACCTCCTGTCACCCCCACTCGGTGCAGATACTCCCTAAGGGCAGCTAGTCTCTCCTGCAGGCCTCACCTGCCTCCTCCGGAATGGAGTGGGGGTCCAGGCTTGATGGATGGCATCTTCTCTCCTCAGTGGTGTTGTTCTTAGAGTCTCGAAACCACCCAGAAAGCTCCTGGGGGACTTCGGATCCAGAAGGCACAGTATGTAAAGCTGGAACATTTTCTTCGTCGTCCACCCCTTTCAGGTCCCATTCTCCTGCTAATGCCATCATTAAATGATAAGTCAGATATACCAGGAGAGAAGACAAAGACAATAATTAAAAATAAATACAAAATATAAAAGTAAATAAAGAACCGATATACCAAAACAAAGAGTAATTTAATGAACATGCATGGAGCCACAAGTCAGTTTGAGAAATAAAATTACAAATCTAGTTGGTGCCCAACCTGGACACTTCCAAATGTATCTCCCTTCTGCTGCACCCCATCCCAGAGAAAGAACCACTACCCCTAGATCCGGGAGTTTTCATTTTTGATTTTTCTTTTCTCTTCTTTCCTTTCCTTCTTCTTCCTCTTTCTCTTTCCTTTTCCTTTTCTTTTTCTTTCTCCCCTTTCTCTTTCCCCTCCTTTCCTTTCCTTCTCTTTCCCTTTCCCTCTTCCTCTTCCTCTCCCTTCCACCTTCCTCTTTCCTCCTTCCCTTCACTCCCCCACTTTTTCTACACATGCAAATTTTCTTAAAATATTTGCAAGGTTGTTTTTCGTGCTTTGAAATTCTGTGTAAACCATGTCATTCTAGTAAGTATTCTGCAATTAGCTTTTTTTTCTCTCAACATGTGGGTGAGAGTCACGCCTGCTGACGTGAGTAACTCTGGCTCATTTACTTTCAAGGCTGCACAGAATCCTGTTGCATGAATTTATGATTTCTCCAAGGAGCACTCCTGGGGCCCACCCTGTGGGGGTGGCTCTGGTCACCAGGCGTGTTTCCCTCTGTGGGACAGCTCCAGTGGAGGGGGATGCTCCCACCTTCATCTCCCCCACCCCTCTGGGATGCCAGGCCCTGTCCCTCCCTTGCAGAACTATTGCTTCACTGAGGAGGAATTCAAGTGGACTTTAGGCCACCTCGCAGTTTTCATAAATCAGTGTTGCAGGCCACGCCCCAGCACAAGGCTGCAGCAGAAGGCCGCTGAGCACACAGGCAGGCTGATTCCGACCTCCTGTAAGCAGGACTTGTGCGCCCGCGTGGACTCAGGTTTTCAAGCCCCTTCCAGCAGAAAGAGGGGCACCAGCCCCTGTGCTACGCTGGCTCAGTGGTCACCTCTCCGCTGTGACCCCTCTTGCCTTGCCCAGTGGCCCCCAGTGTACGTTTTTCTACATGACTGTAACGTGACCGTTGCACAACTTCGGGGGACCTACCGGGCCGCCTGGGCTGAGGGGCTTACACTGTCGCCCCCTCAGGAGGAATGAGGTGGCACGCCACACGCTGGCTGGGCCCCAGCACCCAGGGCCCTCATTCGGCCTGGGCCATCATTTCTGCTTCTCAGGTCGCTTCCTCTGTAAAAATAAGAAAAATCATACCATGGGACTCTACTGGTACAACAGTGAATACAATCCAGTCCCCTCCCCTGCCGGAGCCCACGATGCAGAGGACATGGCTTCCTTCAGGCCGGGCCTGTCTGACCGTGGGGGCTGATGAAGAGGGCTCTGTGTGCATGGTGGCCTGGTGGCGGCAGACACATCTGGGCTGTCTCATGCAGGCCCAGCTGAGAGCCTGAGAAAGCTCCGGGGGGGCCGGGACTGTTAACAGGAAGTCGGGAAGGTTGTCTCCACTCAGGCTGTCATGACTACTATCACAAACGGAGTCGCTTAAATGACAGAAATGTGTTTTTTTCACAGCTCTGGAGGCTGGAAGTCCAAGAGCAAGGTGGCAGCAAGCCCAGGTTCCTCTGGGGCTTCCTCCTTGGCTTGCCCAGGGCACCCCCTTGCTGCCTCTTCCCCAGATTGGCCCTCTGCACTGTGCCCTCGTTTCTGTGTGTCTGCATCTTTTCTCCTCATAAGGACCCGTCAGATGGACATCAGGGCCCCGTGTACCTAACTGCCTCTTTCAAGGCCCTTATCTCCGATCTCTAAATATGGCTCCATTCTGAGGTGCTAGGGGTTAGGATTTCAACACAGAAATTTGGGGGGACACAGTTCAGCCCATGTAGGGGTCATGGAGGCCACGTGCAGTGAAGTCACAGGATTTTACAAGGGCATCAAGTTAAGAGGATGGGGCTTATATCATGGAATCTTTAGTGGTTTGGAAATCTTCATATCTTTGTATAATTTCATTGACTCCAAAGGTGGATAATTTGTGTATTTCTTCTGGCAGATTTCCTGAAGATGACAGTAAAGCACTTCCTCTGACACTACCAATATATTACAATACCCAACCAATGGAAAGAGTATCTCGAAAAACCAGCATCTTTCCGACACAGGCACCATGTTTTGGGACTGGCAGGGACCGGGCCCCATGACTGTCCAGGGCCCTGGCCGGCTTGGAGTGGGCCACGTGACTGTGGCCAGCCACCCTGACTGAGTCAGGCAGGATCATGTGAATGTGTTAGTTTTGTTGGCTGAATCAAAGAAAGTGGGTTGTGTGACTCTAACAGCCTCATAGAATGGCCGGTCTGGGAACTACTGTTTCTCTGGTCCTTGGAAAAAGCAGGTTCCTTCAACCACTGACAGAACTCTTCTCCAAGCCTGCCCAGCCTAATGGAGCACCATCTCTACTCCAGCGTCCAGAACAGTCTGAGAGCCCTGTGGCCAGAGCTGCCCCACGAAGGTTCTGGGATCTGTCTACCTCTGCTGGAGACCTCTAGCTATTCATCTCACTACCCTGTGGGCAGAATCAGCTGGGTCCCGGATGCCCCCCGAATTTGGGAGCCAGCTAGTGCAAAGGAAGGTGGGAGAAGAGAAGAAAGAGGAGGAAAAGGAATCAGCAAAGCAAAGAGAGTTGGAGGGGGTGCAGTTGGGAGTCCCTTATTGGGCATTTTGGGGGGCACCCTTTGAATTCCTCCCTGTTGCTACCCTCCTGACACATGGGAAGCTGGGGGCCCTTCTAGAAGCCAGAGGTGTGTGTGGCCCAGCCTGCTCTTGTTCTTGCTTTCCCTCCCTCCTGCCGTACTTAGCTGTTTTTCTCACTTGGCTGCATTTGGAGCAGCATGATTAGGACTCTCTCCTTCCGTCTCTCAGGCCAAGGTGGTTTGACAGTAAACTGTGAGAAATGGTCCTGCGTGCTCAGATCAGTCCAGCTCTTTCCTGACACTGCTCTGGGGAGATGGGTGGCTTGTGCCCAGGACTCTGTCCTGTCTGAGGGGCCAGGCCAGCCCCCAACCTCTGGGCCAGTCGGGCACAGTGGAGTGTGTATGTTCGCCTGTGTGCGTTTGGATATACATGTCTGTCTGTGTGCATGTTTGTGTGTTTATGTCTGTGCATGTACTTATTTTCATGCTTTTGTGGGTACATCTTTGTGCATTTATGTGTGCGTGTCATGTGCACACCTGTACACATGTAGGTTTCTGTGTGGTGTGCGTGTACATGTTCACATGTGTATGTGTGTCTTGCTGTGTGTGGATGATTTGTGCCTGTGGATGTGTGCTCACATGTGTGTCCATGTCTCTCTGTGTGTTGGTGTGTGTTTGTGCCTCTGTGTGTGTGTGTGTGAGTATGGCCGATGTATGGCGGGGTGAACACAAGGCATGAGGTGGCCGAGGGCAGATCCCAGGCCTTGGCCCACGTTTCCAGTGACCACTGCTGTGAACTTTCACCCTGCTGGGACTGTTGAAGTCATTGTCCCGGAGACCACAGAACTTTCTCTGGAACCAAGTAGGCCTTGCTGCTTAGGGAGGGAGAAAAGCAGCTTCCAAAAGCAAACCGGATGATCTTCACTCTGGAGAGCGTGAGCCGGTGAGAGCTTGTTTAATTCTGAAGGAATGTGTGGGCTCCACCCAGTGGAGTAGGCCCCAGCTTGACAGAAGGCCTCGGAGCCACCGCCAGCAGCCTTGGCCGGGATGGGCAGGGTGCGGCTTGGCTGGGCCCTGGACACACCATTCTGGGGCTGACAACCAAGCGGAGTGTGGCTGGAGGGGCCAGGGTGACAGAGGCCCGAGGTGCTTCCTTGGAGTGTCTGGACCAGTGTGCCCAGCTCTGTGCTAGGGGAGGGCTGCAGGGCAGAGGGGGTGGTCCTGCCCCACCC
>PVJO010008087.1:0-77415 GCA_004026905.1 Hystrix cristata | reverse complement strand
AGGTTTGTAGCATACCATCCCCTTTCCCCACCATCAGGGTCTGAAAAATCCAGAAATCCAGCCCTGGAAAGGGTGAGGTCACTGCCCCCTCTCTAGGCCAAGAGGTCACACTCCTGGGAGGGGCTCTGGGACCCGTGTGCCCGCCACTCCCAAAGCGCCAGTCCCTCATCCCACCCTCTTGCTGACTCCCTCTCCCCAACTCATTAGAATGCACTTTTGCAGAAGAACCCATCAAAGCTGATTATGATCACGCTGCTTGATTAGCGGCTGCACTCTTCCAAGAGCTGCCCAAGGAGGGGGGCGAAGGAGGCACCCCTGGGCTTGGTAAGGGGCTCTGACTTGGGGAGAAGGGTAGGACCCCACCTCTGCTGCTGGCTGAGAGTGCATCACACGGGAGGTTCAGAGTAAATGGGGAGGGGCCAGGAAAGGGCAAGGAGGGGCTGGACAGGGCACTAGAAGCTAGAAATAAAACTGGAAGTCCCCTCTACCCTACCCCCACTTCCCTTCAACCGAGGGTTGGAGGCAGGGAGGGGCCAAAGCCCATGCTGCTCCATGAGCTGGAAAAACAACTGCTGACTGCGTTCCTTCTGGGACTGCTTGTCTTGTAATGAATTTTTCAAACACTGAGCTGAGAAGAGCAGAACGCACCCAACATGCATGCTCATGCATATGCAGAGACCTGTGTGTGTCGGCACACGCATGCACACAGTTTAGGCGTGTTCGTGCATCAGAGTAACACTCTAGCCTGTTCACATTTGAGGACCCACACATATACCTGTGTGCTAGCAGTTACATATGCACCAATGTTTCCTCTGTTGGTGCCCTCCTGAAGGCAAACTTCCTGTGCCACAAAAGGTGGCTGTAGGGGGCACAGTAGGAAACATTGCCCAGGTAAGCCTGCTGCTGCCCTGCAAGGGGCGAGGAGCAAGAGGAGAGAGGGTGGAGGATGCATCAAGGACTGCCTGGGCTTGGCACAGGCAACTCTGACTGGCAGGGGGTGCCAGGATGTAAGGGAGACAGGCACTTGTCTCTGGGTTTCTGGAGAGCTCCCCGGCAGATGCTAAGAGGAGGGCACACAGATCCAACCTAGAGTTGGTGACTTTAGGGCCCCCTGTAGCTGAAAAATAATGTAGCATAAAAGCATCTCTGGGCACAGAGGCTGCATGTTTAACCAGGAAGGAGAAGCTGTAACTTGGGCCTCTTGGCATTCGCTCAGTGAGGAGATATCTCCAACTTTGTATCTGAGCCTCCAAAGCCTCTCAGCCAAAAAGGACACGAGGCACTTTCTGCCCATGCTCATCAGGGCCAGTCCTGTGAGGCAGTACCAGTCCCCTGTGGAGAGCAAGCTGAAGAAGGCACACACACCCATTCACAGATACCCTCAGCCCAATGCCCACACTCCCTATCCACACTGATTCATGCCTATATAGTGCAGCACTTCCGCTGTGGCTTCGCCCAGAGCCATATGCACAGGAACCTAGCTGGAGGGCCCCTCTCCCACCCTAATGAGTGGGTGGGGTTCCTATGATCAGAGAGCATAAGAATGAGAGCCAGTCAGCAGGCCTGGCCAGGTGCATGCTATTGGGAGAAGCAGAGTTTTGGAAGGAGCCCTGCTAGAATCCACAGGTTGGGGCTAAGGTAAAGGACGACAGGCTCCACTGGATAGTGCCTGATTGCACTCGGAGGGACGAAGACTGAGGAAGCTGCTGCAGGCAACCTTTTCTCTTCTCAGCCAAAGGAGCCAGGAACATGGGAGCAAGCAACCTCCTTATGGGGCAGATAAAGCTCGTGATGATGATAGGGATGAGGAAGCATCAGCAGCATCCATTCTTCATCCAGGGCCCTTGACTTCGTGCCCACTGTTCTAGGCACTGTCTCAGGTTCCCCCAATACAGCTATGCTCAAAACAGATGAAACTCCCTGCCTCAGAGAGCATGCGTTTTAGTAGGGAAACAGATCTTGTATCAAGTACGTACAAAATATGTAGTATCAAATGAGGAGTGGGACAGAGCACCAAGGGCAGGAGGAGGGGCTTGTGATTTTGGATAAGGAGTGTGGGGAAGGCCTCCCTGAGAAGAGAGGGTTGTGGTAAACACTGAAGTAAATTGCCATTACTCCTAAAACTTGAGACTTGTTAGAACTCAGTTTTCAGAGGTTAATGGTACAACCTCTCCACTTTGCAGATGAGAAAACAGGCTCAGAGGCAGCAGCTGGGTGGTAGAGATGAGGCTGTACACCCATTGCCATCTGTGTGGGTAGCAGAGCCTGGAACCCAGGCGTCCTGACTGAGGCCTGGCCCTTTGCCATCTTCATGCTGCGTGGGCAGAGAGGCCCTGACTTCTTATATGCACACTTTGCTAGCAGGTGCAGTAAATAAAAGGCTCTGCCTCAAAGACAGATGATGAGAGACCCCATAAAGTATTTATGGGCTGGGCTGGGGGTCAGCAGTGCATGACAATCCCAAACAAGTGGCTATAAAAGCTTTATGGGGGCCACACACCAAATGAACAGTCACAACCGCTGTCTCTTCTCAGCTACTCCGTGCTCCAGCGCTGCCCCATTGCAGCACCTTGCTACAGGTGGCTGTGGCCAGAGCAGGGCCCTGGAGAGAACATGCGAGGTTGTATGGCATTTGCAGCCCTCAGCCAGGCCAGCTGCGGGGGAAATGCCAGGACTCGGGGGTGGGAGTTCTGTGGGCTATATTCAGCCCGGTCACTCCCGATGGGGGTGACCAGAGCCCCTGCCTCCTCAAGGACTGATTTCCCAAAAGTCGAAATGGACACAAACACATAGAGTCTGCTCAGGCCTGTCCCTTGAATGTGGGGGAAGGTGCAGCTGAGCCACGGGTTAGAAGGCCTCAGCTAGCAAGCACGAGGCCCTGAGTTTGATCCCTGGCACCCAAAAAAAAGAAGAGGAGAAGGCCTCGGGCCTGGGCAGTCACCTCCTGTACAAACGGAAGAGCCCCGCAGCCTGCTTAGGGGCCCCTTGGCCATGTACTCCTTGAGGCTGAGGCTTTCTTCTCCCTCTAGGCTGTCCTGGGGGCCTGAACTTATGGGGTGTCAGGGTACTCACCTGGAGCCTCGGACCACCCTGAGCAGCTCTGGCCCCTAGCACTCCCACTGCAGGGTCCCTGAGTAGATATTATCAGCCATAGTGTCACACCTACACCACCAGCTGCCATAGTGACACCATGTCTTTGTGGTGGGGAGGTGGGAGGGACTCTGGAAAGTTGTCTGGTTGTCTGCCTCCCATAGGACAAGGGCGTTCTAGTGAGCCCTGTTCCAGTCCAGCTGAGGGCCTAAGCCCCTGGGGTATGAGAGGCTATTCTACAGCCTCTCCAGTAGCCATTCATGTCCCTCCTGCAGAGCATCAGGGAATAACAGCCCCTGTGTGGCCTCGGCCCCTGGAGTTCACCTTTTCTCTCTTCCTGACCTCATGTAATTTTCCACGTGTGTCCTTTAACTGTCAGTTCAGACACCATAAGGCTGTGGTCACCCCACACATGCAGGAAGACATGTCCCTCTGCTGTGAGCTCAGTGTCTGTGCATCCAGGTGCCACTTGCCCAGGAATCACCGAGGGTAATGTCTTACCTTCCCAGTCAATGATCAGCTCCTGAGGCTCCGTCTGCAGTTTGCACGTGTTTCTGCTTCCCCAGCCCACATGGAGCATAATGGTTTCACAGAACAGGCATTTCATAAATATTAGATGAATTAGTTAATTAATGAATTAACCTGCCATAGTAACTTGTTTCATTATCTAAATCCCTTCTTACAGAGAGAGACAGTTTTCCCCTTGCCTGAGCTAAATCTTCCTGCCTAATTTCACTCTGTCTCTCCTCATGCTCTTTCCTCAATGAAATTGTAATGCTCTGGCCATCTGTCCCTAGGGCATGGCCCTCCAGACTGGACAGTCCTGTGGTTTTTCTCCCCCACCCCTTTGCTTTGCCCACATATCCTACCCTCCAGTCTTTCATCACTACCAACACACCCCTGATGCTGGCATCCAAGTGTCCACAGGCTCTTTGATCCCAGGAGTCAGTTTGGTGCTATGACAGCAGGAGCCTAGACCCCAAAAGGACTGAGAGAGGAGCTCCTGGCTGCAGAGTGCCATGGCATAAACAGGTCCTGCACCTCTGTTCTGCTCGCCCCACCCCTGGCCCACAGCACAAGTGAACCTCTGAGGTCGCCCTGGGAAGTGGCATCCATATGTGCGTCCGTTTGTTATTCCTCCAACAAGCATTTATTGGGCACTTACAGTTCACCAGGAGAATAGTCCTAGCTACATAAATCTTAGCTCTCAAGCCCCATGGAGGTGGTAGTCTTGCCCACTGCCCTGTGATAAGTGCCGTAGTCAAGCATGCACCTGGTCTCTGCAGAAATTCTGTCTGAAGTCCAAAGAGGCCTGGAGACCTGGATCTGACCAACACATGCACCTGCTCACAAATACACCTGCTGACACATGCACACACACACAAGGATCCACAGATGTCAACCAGAGGAATCTCTGAGATGTCTCAATAATGAGCATTGTGTTATTACTAGAATTAGGGTTTTGGAGAAATCCATCTAGAGATATCCATGGCCCGACAATCCCCCAGCCCACAGAAAAGAGGCAGCCGGTGACAGGGATGAGTTGACTGGACAGTGACTAGAGCCGCAGGAAACCTGGCTGGGGTTTAGCACCCGGTCTGGACCCAGATGGTTCTGGAATGAAATGAGTCAAAGCCAGCTAGGAGGCCAGGAGCCTGCAGGGTAAGAAAGGAGAACTGGTGCCCAGCTGTGCTCTTCAGGCAGGACTAAGGCATGGAACTGTGGCTGGCCCCCGCACACTGATGGAGTCCTAGCTGGGGCGAAGGGCAAGGCATGAGGTGCCACTGGAAAGATCAATGAAGTGGGGCTGGGGATTTAGCTCAGTGATTAGAGTGCTTGCCTAGCCCATGAAGGACCTCAGTGAGTGCTATACATCCTTCCTCCTCAGGCTCAATCTTCTGTGGCCACTCTGGCTGAACCCAGGCTGGCGAGTAGCTGGCATCCAAGGAGAGGCAGAGCTGGTGCCTGGGAGAAGGCTAGACTTCTCTAGACTGTGGACAGCCTTGTAATTTAATTATTTGACTGCAGAAAGGAGATCTCATCTACTGGGTGCTCATCCTTGTTAAGCTAATTGTCTGTCTCTTTCGGTCTCTTCCCCTCCTCCCCCTCACTGAAGAAGCTGCTGCAGCCTAATTGAGTTATCATAAAGATAATGTCTGATGCTCTAGCCAGATCTCAGAAAGCAGGATCCATCTCACAGTGCTCCGGCTCCAGACAGGTCCCCAGGGGCAGAGACACGAGCAGTGGGGGAGGGAGGCCAGGCACATGGGGCTTTGCCCAAGGAGTCTAACCGTGTGGCCCTCTCTGCTTTTTCCTGCCACCCAAGGAGTTCACTTCTGAGGCAAAAGGGTCTCTAGTCTCATCATGTTTAGGACTTGCTGGGGGTGGGGGGGGGTAGCCAAGCAGCATGAGCTTGGACTTGCAGAGCAGACAGACCAGGTTCCAAACCCCTGTGGCAACGCCAATGAGCAGGGTACCCTAGGGAACTGACTTCCCAGTGTTGGACCTCACATTTTTGGTAGGAGGACTCAGTGAGATAAAATATGTAAAACACCTGAAACAAGCAGTGATACTCACTTCTGCTCACCTGTCCTAACACTTGATGACCATGGAGAGAGAGAGAGCTGGTGGGAGGACCTCTGCCGAAGAGTCGGGGGTACAGCGCCTTGGTTTTAGACAAGCAGCCACGGTGGAGTCTATGGGGGAGGTCTGGGCTTGGCCTGCTTTGCCTGACACCTGGGCGTCTCATCTGTATCCATCCCAGACCCCCAGAGGGCTCTGAGATTCTTGTCTGAGATGAGAATGTAGGCATAAGCTGAGCAATGGGTCAGCAGACAGACGGGACTCAAGAAGCCCATGAGGCAAATTCAGGGACAAATTTGAAGATTAGAGCTCATGTGAGTGGGCCAAGGCCCTGGACAGAGAGAGTTGGTCCAGGCCTGGGTGGATAGCAGACAGGCACAATGGCAGAGCACCCCGGTACTCCCAGGAGGGTCTACATGGATAGAACAAGGGGAGCTTGATTCAAGGCCAATCCTAAAGTTGGGCAGCCCAGAGTCCCTGTGGGGCAGCTGGCCGGGCTGGAGCAAGTGGGGCCTGACAGCAGCATCCCCCGCCCTCCCAGTGCCCCCTCTGATCCAGCCCTTCGAGTTCCCACCCGCCTCCATTGGCCAGCTGCTCTACATCCCCTGCGTGGTGTCCTCGGGGGACATGCCCATCCGCATCACCTGGAGGAAGGATGGACAGGTGATTATCTCAGGCTCAGGCGTGACCATCGAGAGCAAGGAATTCATGAGCTCCCTGCAGATCTCCAGTGTCTCCCTCAAGCACAACGGCAACTACACATGTATCGCCAGCAATGCTGCAGCCACCGTGAGCAGGGAGCGCCAGCTCATCGTGCGTGGTGAGCAGGGGCAGCCAGCTGTTGGGGAGGGAGTGTCACCACTGCCACTGTAGAGTTTCAGTTTGAATCATAGTCTCATGGGTGACTGCCTCCAGCAGGGCTCTTAAAGATGGAGTGGTCCAAGCCTTATTTCCCAGGGGAAGAAACTGAGGCACAGAGTGGAGGAGACCCTTGCTCCATTAGTCCCTGTGAGGGCAAGATTGGAACTCAGGACTCCCGGGTGCCTTTTCAATGTTTGCATCTTGGATTTCAGAAATGTCCCCTCCCAACTCCATGATGATCCGGGAAGGCCTGGCACCATGTGCAAGGTGTCCAAGCCCTAGGAGGCCTATAAAAGACCCAGATGGTCTGTTTCTCACTACCTCCCTTCTTCTGGCAGTGCCCCCTCGATTTGTGGTTCAGCCCAACAACCAGGATGGCATCTATGGCAAAGCTGGTGTGCTCAACTGCTCGGTGGACGGCTACCCCCCACCCAAGGTCATGTGGAAGCATGCCAAGGGTGAGTCCCTGGCTCAGCTGGCAGCCCCAGGAAGGGAGGGAAGGGAAGGGAGGGAAAGGGGGGATGCTCTGATGGGACATAGGCCTGTTCTCCACCTACAACCACTAACCCTGGAGAGAGTCCTGAGTTCCGAGCTTTTGGAGACTCTTTGCTACAAAAAAATCTAGAAGTCACCTGCAGCCACCCCCGGGGTCTGCTGACCAGGGTCAGCATCGTGCTGACTCCACATTTTCTTTTGTCACCACAGACTCGAGCTTCTTCCTCCCTCCAGCCCTAAAACTAAGTGCACATCCACTTTTCCCAGCCCACCCTGCCCACCTAGCATCCCCGAGGCAGCTTCTTACTAGTCTACCTGTTCTGCGATCTTGGTCCTTCTTACAGCCCTGCTTAATCCCAAGGATTCACTTGGAATCTGACTAAGCCCCATATCATAGACTTTGTCCACGACTGACCCTGGGGAACAGGAGGGGGTTCCCCAACCCCCACAAGAATGGCTGGCCTCTTTCCCAGAGCTGGCTGCCTAAGACCAGGCCACTGCCATTTGCCTCTTGCAATTCTTTCTTCCTCTTTCCAGAATTCACTCAGAGAAGTTCAGCGCCCAGGTGCGCCTTGTGCTGAGCTCCTGCCCGCACTCCATCCCCTTGCCTCAGAGCTAGGGCAGGGCCAGACCTCTCTGAGCCTCTGTTCTGTTACCCAGCTGGGGCTGTGTGGGTCCACCACTTCGCGATGCAATGACTCTGCTGCAAAAATGGCCCTAAATGGGCATGAAAAAGGCATCAGAGCCACTCCTAGGGACTGCTTCCAACCTGACTCCCTCCCCCAAACAGACACTATCCGTCCTAACTTCTGCCTCCTCACAGGGAGCGGGAACCCCCAGCAGTACCACCCAGTGCCCCTCACCGGCCGCATCCAGATCCTGCCCAACAGCTCCCTGCTGATTCGCCACGTCCTAGAAGAGGACATCGGCTACTACCTCTGCCAGGCCAGCAACGGCGTGGGCACTGACATCAGCAAGTCCATGTTCCTCACAGTCAAGAGTGAGTGTTGCCCCTGTGCCCTCCTAGCACCCTGATCCCATTCTGCGTGCTCCCTACCTGCACCCAGGGTCTGCACTGCTCCACCTAGGGAGGGAAGGCAGGAAGGATCCCTGCTCCCAAGTGTGCTTGGGCCCCTCCAAGGGGGCGTTCAGCAGAGCTGTCATCTAAAACAAGGCCCCATATGGACAGCATCCACCTCAGCCCTGACAAGCTCATGATTTGCTAGACTGAATCATTACCTGCCACCTCATTTACTTTGATCTGTAGGTTGGCAATTCAATCTGAATTTTCATCTCAACTTATTTCTGTTTCTTAATATATACCTGCCATGTGCAACCTGTTTGTGGCTTAGGAAAGAAGATACCACATACACAGTGCAGGAGAAAAGCCTGTGGTCAAAAAGCTGAGTTCCAATTCCAAACCTGCCTGAGGGGCTATGTGACCTTGAGCAAATCGCTTCACCCCTCTGCTCCAGTTTCCTCACTCATCCTTCCGGTTCATTCCCAGCCCACCCACCAACACAGAAACTGACGATAAAGAGAGGAAGCACTTTTTAAAAGCCAGAGGAGCACAACTCATTATACCTCGGTGCTGTGTCTGAGGCTTTAATCCCCAAACCCAAAGCTGGCCTCACACACCTGGGAAAACCACCAGTTATCTGTCATCCGAGTTCTGTTAAAAACAAAACACCGCAGCAGTCACTGCTACTCGGTGAGCCTATCCCTGTATGCTCAGAGGCGGCTGAATAATGGGTCCTCGAGAATCGTGTGGGAAGGACAGGGTCCCTCTAGTGCTGTCAGGAAAAGGCCTGTGGTCAGGGGTGAAGGTCTGAGTTTTAGCGTCTGATCCACTGGAGTGAATCTAGGGGCCATGACTTGATTATTGTGTGAGTCTCATGAATGTACTTGGCTCCGTGGTACCTCACTGTCCTAATCTAGGAAAAGGCGGTCACAGTAAAATAGGGGTCTGTTCTGTGACAAGCACAAGTCCCACAGCGCACGGGAAGCGGCCAGTATAGCATCTGGACAGCGGTCATTCTTCGAATAGTCTTCGCGGGGCTCGGGGAGGGAGCTGCCCAAGAGAGAGCCGCACGAGCGTGTGGTCTGCCCACCACAGCGCCTCCCCCAACATCGCAGCTTCTTTATTGCTTGTCCACGCCCGTGTTCAGCTCAGGGCAAGACGGGGAAGCCCAGCGAGCCGATCAATGCTCAGGGAGCTCCGAGTCGGAATCCCCGCCCTGGGGAGCTGCTTCCCTCACACTATCAAAAAGCACTTTGTCCTTAATAAAACCAGGCAATCAATCTACATCCCTCAGCCAGGGAGAACTTCACTAATTCTGCCTGTGAGAGGCGAAAGGAAAAGTGGGTACCTCCGGAGCATCTTAGGTATTTGATCCTTGTCTCTCCTCTGTCAGCTGGATGAGCCCAATGAACTCGGCTCAGATTTTTTTTTCTTTTGTTTTTTTTTTCTGTTTTTCTTTAAGTTAGAGGATCCCACTGAGGGAGTGTGGCTGCTGGTCTCAGGTGGAACATGAGGGCTTCTTGTGGAGAGCTGAGGACTGTGTCTGGCATCCCGGTGGGCTGCAGTTCTTCTGTATTCCCCCCACTGCCGACCCAGGTAGCAGTAAGAAAGCACTGAGGCTTGGAGACAGCTCAGTTTGTAGATGCAGGGCTGTCTGTGAGCATGTGCTGTAGACACACACACACACACACACACACACACACACACACGGGTAGTAAACCTCCTCCCAGGGAATGATGGGCTTTTCCCATAGCACTAATCAGTCAAGGCAGACTCTGGACCTATATCCCACCCTCCTCTCCTCCCCTTGTCTAGTTTCATCTGTCTTGTCATTTTCCTCTGCTTCTCCTCTCCCCAGTAAGGCCCACAAATACTCCCTTCTTACATGTGATCTCCCACAAAAGCCCCTGGGTCACATTTTCCTGCTCACCAGCCTCCCCTGGCAGGCCTGCTTGTCCCTGTCTCTGCTCGTCCCTCTTCTCTCTCGCACTCACACTCTTCCTCACACTCTTCCTCTGTCACAGATGCCCCCTCCAATCCTGCTTTCCTCTCCCCAGTAATCTGCCCCAGCCATCCTCAAGGCCTCATGCCACCTCAGCACTCACAGGAGAGGAGGCAAATGTCTTGGAGGCTGGAGGGCTGAGTGCGGCTGGGCCTCCCTCCACCTGAGTGGCAGTGGAATGGCACCTTGACATTCTTGCGCATCTCTGGAACTTCCCCTCTCCTGTTGTTTCCGCACAGGTGTGCCGTCCCAAGCAGCCCACCCTCGGCCACTTCCCTGCACACTCTCTCTCCCGCTCTGTCCACCACCCCTTTCTATCCCCACCTTCTCCCCACTCTGACCTTCTTTTCTTTCGTTCTCCCTTCACCTTCTCCCACTGCCCCACCTCAATTCAATTTAGAGGACACAGGAAGGTGAAACCTTCATGGCCTGGGTACATGGATCACCAATGGGCTTGCTGGGGGAAACTGCTCCTAGTCATCCCTCAGTCCATCACACACACCCACACTCCCAACACTCCCCCTCACCAACTCGCAGCACCAGCCACAGAAAGACCTGCCATTTGCAAAGCCAATTTCAAGGCCTGCCTCAGCGCCTCCAACACACTCAGCACATATTTGACTGAGAGAGCTCCACCTTGTCAGACCTCACACTTCCCTGAACTTTCAGAAGGCAAGCTGACCTTCATCCACACTGTACCCAAGCAAAAGAGCATAAACATATCAAAGGGAACAGAACATCGATAAAAACTTTGAAGGGCCAAACTGGATTTCTGTGGTTGGCCTCTATTGGGGAGCGTCTCCACCACTGACCCCCACAGTTCCCAGTCATAACTCAGCAGGTGCTCGCTGAGCACTGACTGCACAGGTCAAGGAAGTAGAACAGACAGATCTAAGTTCAAATCCCACCTGTGCCACTTGATAGCTTGTGACATCTAGGACAACAATCTCTGTAAGCCCCAGTGTCTTTGTGAGTTTGGAATTGCAATATAGACAGTCCCCAACTTCATAGTTTTCAGCTTTGCGATGGTCCAAAAGCAACACGCATTCAGTAGACACTGTGCTTTGAATCTTGAACTGTGATCCTTTCCTAGGCTAATGGTTTATGGTCCGACACTCGCTCTTGATGCTGGGCAGGGGCAGTGAGCCCTGAAATCACAGGTAACCTATCGGCACTGTGCAGTGTACGATGTTGCTAAGCTAGGCTATTCAGTAGCTTAGGTTTATCCAGAGCATTTTCAACTCAAGATATTTTCAGCTTGTGATGGATTTATCAAAATGTAACTCCATCGAAAGTCAAGGAGCATCTGTACTTTTTACTCATTGGTAGGGTTTAAATGAGATCATGTACTTGCAGCAATTAAGACAGTACTTGGCACAGAGTACACATTCAATAATTGTTAGCAATTGTTCGTTTTAAGTGCTGAAAACCTAGTGATAGATAAGCCAGAGTTACTGTTGTCAGGGAATTTAGAATCATGGAAAGGAAATAAACATATACCCAAAACAACTATAATACACAAAATGGTAACAAAATGCCACAAAAGGCCTCAGACGAGGTGATTCAAAAAGAATCAGGGATGGAGTCATCAATTTTACCTCTGGGGGAGAGTAAGAGGGTGTCAAGAAAAGCCTCACAAAAGCCATAGTCTCTAAGTAGAGCTTGAAAGGTCAAAAGGATTCTGAAAAAAGCCAAAAGGTCTGAGGGTCACGGTGCTACAGAGATGAGGAAACAGCACAAACAAGGTCGCGGGGCAGGAAAGTCTGTGAATGTCCTGTGGTGAGGTGAGAGCTTAGGGTGAGGGGCAGAGAGTAAAGGGGAGGGTGGGCAGGGAGAATGAAACGTGAGATGCTCTGAGCTTTGACAGCTAAATGTATTCTTCCTTTGTTGAGCTCTCTTGATCTAAACCAGGATCTAAACCACAGTTCCAGGATGCCAAGGGTCTAGCAGTGGTTGGGATCCCACAGCTCCAGTTCTTGAGGAATTGCCATGTAGAACTCCTACTAGGGCCTGTATTAGGCAGAGTTCTCCAGAGGGACAGACTCAGCAGGCTACACATAGATAAATAGGAAGGGTGGATAGATGGAAGGGTGAGAGGGGATTAGGGGAAATGGCTCATACAGTTATGGATGTTGAGAAGTCTCACAACTAATGATCTGCAAGGTGGACACTCTGATGTGCTAGTAGCCTGACTCAGACTAAGCCCAAAGGGCTCAGAAACAGGAAAGATGATGATGTGACCTTCAGTCTGTGACCAAAGGCTTTAGAACCCAGGGAGCCACTGGTATAAGTCCTAGAGTCCAAAAGCCAGAGTCCAGAGCCCCGATGTCCAGCAGCAGTAGAAGAAGAGTGTCTCAGCTCCAGGAGCGAGAGGAAGTCACTTTCTTCTGCCTTTTTTGTGCTGTGTAGGTCCCCAGCTGATTGGATGGTGCCCCGATTGAGGGCACATCTTCTCCATCTCAGTCCACCAACTCACATGCCAATCTCTTCTGCAAACACCCTCACAGACACCAGAAATAATGTTCTGCCAGTTCTCTAAGTATTCTTTAATCCACTGAAGTTGAGGCCTAAAATTAACCATCACAGGGCCCCAGGGAGCTAATGGTTTGTTAGAAAAGGCAAGTGGTTTTCCAAGTCCTCAGACATCCTTGCTGACAATCAGCCGGGCCTGACGGGCCCCACTCCTCCCTGACCCCAGAGTCTTGCAGTGAGCTGAGCCATGGGCACCTGAGCATCCTGCCCAGCCCTACCGCCTTCATGTACTGCACTTGACAGTCTTTGAAGCTCTCCCCATACCTTGCCTGTGAAGTTGGTAGGCAATGACTCCTCAGAGAACTTAATATATTAGATCAAGGTCACTGGGTAGTTTAGCCCCAGCTGAGACCAGACTGAATTCGATGGACTCATGGTCTTGTAGACAAAGCACAAACTGAGAGTCCAAAGTCTTGCCACTGGTCCTGCCACCGACTGGTCCTGCAAGTATTCATGAATGACCCTTCCCGTCTCTGGGCCCTGCTTTCCTCATCTTACCTTAAGAGGCATGAACTAGAATCTAGTCACTAAATGACCCAAGACCCCTTCCAGCTCAGACAAACCATGATTCTAGCAGCATGCATGCTTTTTCCAGGGCACCAGACCGCTTCCCAGAACTTGGTTGAAAATAAATGTAATTAACAGAAGAAAATAACCGCATCCACAGAGCCACCTTTCATCTCCCTTTTAAAATATATTTAAAAAGAGATAATGACCAAAAGGAGGAGGAGGCAGTTCCTCCTCCAACTGACACATGGGGAAAAAATAAAGCATCTTCAAAGAGAACTCTTCAGCGAGAAGCAGGTACAAAGGAGGCTGACTGTGTTTTGACACCGCCACCACACGGCAATGCCTCCGGGGACTTTGCTGGCCCCTCATCCAGCAGGTTACCTTATTAGACGCACCCTCTTATTGCCCCCAGACTCCCCTCCACCTCTGTGAAGGCTCCAGTGACTGGGCCTCAGACAAAGCCCACAGCCAATTAAACCCATAAGGGTTCTGTGTTTGGTTTGAGTTTTGATTTGTTTGTTTAGTAAAATGTCAGACCAATTAAAGTGAGATCCAAGAGCCCTCAGCAAGCACACACCCCTGCAGAGTCACAGGACGTCAGGCGGAGGTGATGGGGCCAGTCTCTAGTGGTTTTAAGGGATGGAGGAACCTTGCACTGTGAAAGGAAACCTTGAGCCAGAGGACATCAAGTTACTTGCTGTGGTTGACCACAGATACCAAGGTCCGGAGGCAAAACCTTAGAAAACACGGTCATGCGTCTGGTAACCCCAGATGGTCCTAATTTCACATCCTCCACGTGAGAATCCCTCCTTGTCACACAGAAGCAGCACCTCCCTGAGGGGGTGACTAGGACCTCCACCCTTCCAACAGGGCAGGTTGAGGAGTCTATGCACCAAGGAAGATGGCAGCCCAGAGCCCGCAGATCTCTCTCCTGACCACACTGTAGGTACCCAGGAATTCTCTGCCTAAATGCCCAAGCTTGCTTCCAGGGCTGGGATTGATCTGCCCCTGCCCCTGCCACAGGTGGGACTTCTCACCCTTAGCACACGGTCCAGTACAGGCCTCTGCCCACTTCGGCAGTCTGTGCCGGAGGTTGACCTGCTGGCTGGCCCCCAACCCACAGGTCTGGTCTAACCACAGCTGCTGTCACAGGTTGCCCCCTCCACTCCTCATCTGACTTTTATGAGCCCCTCTTTGGGTGAGGAGTTGGGGCACAGACCCTCTGCTAGACCTGCAAACAGTTACAGGAAGAGACAGGAAAGCCGAGTGGCAGGCAGTACTTGGAGGCTAAGGCCTAGGAGCTGAGTCAGACTGGCACTGCCACAGCTGTAGGATCTGGGGACTGCTGCCTGTTCTCTCCTTCCAGGTGACAGCCGTCAGTCAGCCTCGGCTGCACAGCCTCAAAGCAGCTGAGAAGGGCTCACTGTGTTCTAGGCCAAGCCAGGAGGTCCACTCTGCAGGTGGAGGCTGGCCTCTCCCGCCACTGGTGAGGAAGAGAGGGAGGGGACGAAGGAATGAGCCCCCTATAATCATTTCCATGGTGATGATTATCCAGCTGGTTCTCGGGCCTTATTGATTTTCAGACTTTGTAGAGTAAGGAACAACACTCTGTCTCCTGCTTCATCAAACAGAGGCAAGGAGAGAGGCCAGACACATCCTCTCTCCAGGCCAGCCTCTCCACTCGGCTTCCTTATTGGAGGAGCAAGGAGTTGCAATCACCCCAGAACCCTGGCTGAGGGGTCTACAGCACCTCCAGGCTTGCCCACCTCTGCAGGGTCAGGGAGGCCAAAATAAGTAGTTCCGGAGGGTACAGGAGAGTGGGGTCAGGGAGCAGGGTCCCGGTTCTCATACCATTGCTGCCCACTATGCCCTGTGTAAACTAGGCCCTGTCACTCACAATCCCTAAGACCAGAGGGCTCCTCTGTTCGGAAGAGTCACCACCCTTCTGTCACTTCCCTTCACCCCCTGGGCATTAACAGTGCCCTACAGGCAGGTCCCATTCTGTTGAGCCAATGGGGCCCCCAGGGCATGGGCTACAAGTTGCAGGGCCTGTCTTTCAGAAACTGTAGCCCAGGGGTTTCTGGGGGCCCTAGAAAAAACGAAGATGAGTCTGAAGCAAGAAAACGGGGGAGATCTTACTGACCTCGTGACACCAACAGTATTGTTGGAGCAATCCGTGTCACATCCCACAACTAGCCCCAGCGGGGACCTTGGTGCGGAGGTTTCTAGGTAGATTCAGGCAGTCTCCATGTGGAAAATCCCCACACCCTCTCGTCACCGCAGCAGCTAGCCCCCTAACAGGCAGGGGTTTTACTGAAGGGATAGAAGGGATGACCCTGCCCACGCAACCCCCACTTCCACCTTAAAGTGTCTCAGGAGCCAGGACATGCGGATTACGATGAGACTCCCCAGGGGTCTCATCTAGATTCTTCTTTCCTTAGAGGCTTTGGCAGTGGTTGCATAAAGCACATCATGGCTGTTCCCCTTGCAGTCCCCTGTTCAGAAACCACAGCATGAAAGAGCTGCCAGAGGGATCTGGGCTCCGAGAAATCATCCAGGGCAGGGATGAATAACAGAGTCATGTGCTTCCTAAATGGCAACGGAGGTAAAGGTGCCGGTCTGTGTGCCCCAGCCCAGGAGAGCCAAGGTGATCACTGGGTGGCTCAATTTAGTAGATAATTGCTTAGTAGATGCAAGCTGGCAGGGAGCTAAGAAGAGCCTTTTCTAAAGCCTGCCCCAGAGCTGCTCCCCCAATTATAACTGAAGCCCCTCTGAAGTACAGGGGCAGAATAAATTGTTGCACCGGCCAAGCAGTAGCCACGTGCCAGGCCTGGTGTCAAGGTCTAACTATTCATTCCTTTCCTTTGCTAATAACACAATACTATGGGCTGGGTACATCTTAAGGAAAATAAGTTTATTTGGGCTCATGGTTTTGAAGACTGAATATCAAGGGGCTGGAACTGGTGGTGGCTATCTGCCCTATGGACAGAGTCTCAATGTGATCCAGAGCATTACATAGTGAGAGACAAGGAGTGTGTGTGTGTGTGTGTGTGTGCACGTGTGTGTGTGTGTGCATGTGTGTGTATGTGTGTCTGTGTGTGTGGGTATTCTGGTCTCTTTTTTCTCATAAAGCCATCAGAATTCAATCATAGGGTCTCCACCCTGATGGCCTTATCTAATCCTAATCACCTCCCAAAGGGCCACATCATAGTCAGATTAAGTTTTCATCCTTTTAATACCTCATGAAGGTGTTTAAATTCAAACATATAAACTCCTGGGGGGAACACACCAGAAGTATACGCAAACCATAGCAGTCTGAAAGAGAGAAAGGCAAGATTAAATCACCATCTCTGCCCTCCAGAATTTACAGACTAGTTAGGACACTGAAACAAACTTTTGAGAAAAAGAGGCGAGGTCACATGTTAAAATGTGACTGCACAAATACGACAGCGAATGTTAGGCTAGAGAAGGAACAAAAGAGTGGGAAGACGGGCAGAGCTTCCTGGAGGAGTGCGGCTTGAGTTGATCCTTAAAGAACAGGCAGGGCTTAAACAGGGAAGGCAGAAAGGAGGCCCCCAGGTGGAAGCAGCAGGCTGAGCAAAGGCACCGGCACAGGAAGCCTGCATGGGGAGGGTGCAGTGGGCACCTGACCGGAGGGGTGGTACTTGTGGATTAAGGGCACCAACGTCTACTGTGAGATACTAGATAAGGAGGATGACATCAGAATCCTGAGCATCGATTAGAAAGAGGGATACTCTCAGGAACAAATGCCAGGTCTTGGTGGATTGCAGAAAAGAAACCAGAGAATCAAGGGCTCGAGGCTGAGAGATGAGGGTAATAATGCCACCCACAGCAGTGGCACAGGTGGGAATGGAGAGACTGCACAGGTGCTGCCAAAAACAGAGGCAGTGGGGTGTCCTGAGGCAGCCAGATATTGGCCAACACTGTCGATCTTTCCACCTAGAGCTGGGTGCTAGACTAGATGACCCTCAGCCACCCCCTAACTTAAGGTGATTGACGAATCACTGTATGGCTAGTACATGTCACGTCCTGTGCTGAGTCAGAAAGCAATGGGACTGAGGGGTTGGGTGCAAATTCCCCCAGAACCCCAAGCCTTTACCCCAACCCTGCCTGGCCCTCTGGGGCCTCTCAGGTCTGCAGAAACTCAAGACGCAGCAGAACTGTGATTCTAAAGGAAGTTTTCTCTTCCCTGTGTCTGCTCATGTGAGGCTCTGCCACTGTGCTTTCTCTATTCAGCACTTGGCTACTGAGCACGTGCTCTGTGCCTGCCCCTGTCCCTGTGCCAGGTGCCGGAGAATGTTGGGAGCAGTGTGGCTGTAGTCTCTGCACACTCCTGCACTTCCTGCCTTGTACCAACCAGGATCTTTCAGGCAGAGAGTGTAACAAGGAATGAGCTCCTCGTACACCAGGCAGAGCAAAGCCCCATAACCTGGCACTATAAGTCCCCTCTGGATTGGTGAAGCGAAGGCTGCAGCTGCCCCTAGGCCCTGTACACTTAGACCTCTTGTCACATGCCAGGTCCCTGGTAGCTGTAACAAAACACTGCAAACTAGGGAGCGTAAAACACCCCAGATTATTCTCTCCCATTTCTAGAGGACAGAGTCTGACACCAAGATGTCAGCAAAGGTGTCAGAGCTGGATGCTTCCTCGTATCTTCCGGGGGCTATCAGCACTCCTTGGCCTTCCTTGGGTTGTAGACACACCCCTCCAGTGTCCATCCCCAACACCACATCTGCACATCACACCCTCAGTCCCCTGCGTATCTCACCTCTTCTCAGTAGGACACTAGTCATATTACATTCAGGGCCCGCCGTGCTCCAGGACGACCTCACCTTACATCTAAATTAGAGTGGCAGAGAACCTATTTCCCCAAATAAGTTCACATTCGCAGGTCCCTTTTTGGAGGACACCACAATCTGTGCCAAATGATCTGCTGGGAGCTCAGGGCCTTCCAGAATCAGAGAGTAAAATGCGCTCTTCTTCCCAACATCCCACAACCACTCCTCCTGAAATATTGCAAGTAGTCTTCTAACCAAAAGCTCCCTCTACGACAAGAGTCTATTGGCCGCCCCTCCCTCACACTCAACTCCAGAGCAGGGATCCGCAAGCAGGGCTTCGGGCCAAATCTAGCCAGCAGACTGGCCTGCGTACCTGGCCACACCCATTAGTTATGCTGGGTTGTCCATGGCTGCTTTTGAGGTTCAACAGCAGAACTGAGTAGCTGTGGCAGAGACCCATGTCCTGCGAAGCCTAAAATATATACTATCTGGCCCTTCACAGACAAGTTTGCTGACCCCAGCTCTGAGACATTCACAACAATGAGACATTCACAATGAGCTGAAGTTCTTTCTCCAAGGGATCAAAGAAAGATAGCCCTGTCTCCTTCTGTTTCTGAAAGGATTCTGGTGATCAGAATCACAAATCTCATCTCTAAAACTCCTGGCATCCTAGGGCTGTGGGGGGGAGGGGACTTAAGAGCTAATTCGTGGAAAGCATTAACCATGGTGCATGCACATGATAAGCATTCAGTAAATGTTAGCTGTTACTATCATTCTCCAAAATTCTCAAGGAAGTAGAAGACCAGAGGCACAATGGGGACGAGGGGGTAGGTCCCCTTCATTTGAGAGCGCTGCCCCTCCTCTCCTCTTCTTTGGCAAGCAGCCAAGAGGAAGTGAATGATCCTATTTTATAGCTAAACAAAGTAAGGCCTAGTGAGTCTGAGGGTCTCTCCTGGGCCCACCGTATAGCAGAAACAGGTCTGCAGTCTCAGCCTCCAAGGTCCTGCCATTCTCCAGGACTGTCACCGCAGGCCCCTCCACATACACAGTGGTCCAGCCAGTTCTGATCCCTGTCCTTGTGTACCAGGGCAGTGGACATCAAGGTCCCAGGGACCCCCAGCTCTGTGGGTACCTCCCGCTGGCTCTCGGAGGCAAAGCTGATTGCTTCCATGCAATCTGAATTAATCTCATGCTTCAGGTAGAGCTGGGCTAATCAGGGGAGACAAGAAGACGAAGTGGGTGCAATCAAATTAAGAACACCACGGCCTAGCTCTTTAAGAAGAGAAAAACAAAGCAGGCACCAGAAGGCACCCCCACCCCCCAGCCCATCCCAGGGGAAGCCCAGAGCTCCGCCACCAAAGCTGCTCACACTCGCCTGCCCCGGGCCCACCACCCCACATGCCAACAATGCCCCTTTGTGGCGGCTTATCTCACACTGCCAAACGGGGCTGGTTCTTGTCGGGAGCTTGTTAACAAGCAGCAGAGACACAAACCTTTCTGGGAGAGAGGGGAGTGGGCTGGGCTGGAGAGAGGGGGGCCCTCGCCTCTCTTGGCTGCATATGATCCTTTCCAAAACAAGGAGAGTCTCATCTCCTGAGCCAGGGGCCACCTTCTCCCTGACAAGGGAGTGCGCAAAGCACTCAGCCTTCAGAGCATCACTCTCTGGGAAGAGTCTCTTCCAGAGGACAAAGACGACATCCAGAAACACACTTCAGCATTCCCAACACTTCTAGCCAAAATCTCCATGAGACTCCTGGAGAGATTCCCTTTAGACTACTGGAAGGACTTCCTGAGAAAGCAGAGGCCCTTCCTTGGGGATGGTGAAGAACACCATGACCTTGCTGCCCTTCTTCCTGTCCTGTTAACTGGGACCATCCTGTCTATGGCAGGAAAAGGACTGAGGGTAAGGGAATAGCAGCCATTGCCACTGTGGTTCTCCCCCCAAGAGTGAGGGTGGCTCCTAAGGAATGCAGAAGCCCAGGCCCACCCTGGACCAATTACATCAGAATGGTTGGGGGGGTGTCTGGGGAATAAGATTTTGCAATGCTTCCCAGCAGGTTCCCACCTGTAGCCAGGCCTAAGGACCTCCTGGGCCCCTCTCCAGACCACCGACGTGGGACAGCAGTCCATCCACCTCCCTTGCCTCCCAGTTCCCAGACCAATCCTCTCGTGCCAAGCATCCTACATTTCTCTTCAGAGGAGCTCAGCTTCAGCATGCCCACTTCCCAGGCACCTACTCCACTGTCTACTGTCCTCTGGCCAGTGTCACACCGTAGGCAAGACCCCAGATGCCCTGGATTGGACCCTGGCTCTGTCTAGCTATGTGACCATCCGCTATTTGTTTCTCTAAGCCTCAGTTTCTCCAACTGTAAAGTGGGAATAAAAACAGGGTTATTGCAAGGATTAAGTGAGTTAATGCATGTACAGGAACTCAGACCAGTACTTGGCATAAAGTAAGTCCTCAGTACAGTCAACTATGCCCTGTGACAGTGCTGATTACGCTCTTGCCCATGAATGGGATAAGGGCAATGTGCCCAAGCTTCCTCTGGAATGTGACTCTCTTGCATCTTGTCAGCCTCCCCCGACAGCCAGCAGCGCTCTCCTCCTGTTTCTCCTGCGTTCTCCTTCCCACACACACTGCTCCTCTCCTTCGGGTATTCATAACTGAAGCTTCCCTCCCTAGTGACTTGGGGACTGTCAGAAACACCAGCTGAGCTCCAATCACTAAGGAAGAGTGGGACAGAGGGAGACACAGAGGAAGCCGGGCTCTTTCAGCCCCTACTTCCGCCCCAGCCCCAGGCCCAACCTGCCCTGGACTGGCCTCTGGCCCCACTAATGCAGCCCTACTCCAGTTTTCAGCTCCGCTGTCCTCCTCCCAAAATTCATCCACAACAGGGGAGGAAAAGAAACCAGGTGGGAGAAGCGAGGGCCAAGACTAAAGGAAGGGGAGCTGGGAACTGCCAGGGAACTTAGGTCTCCTCGCCATTGCTCACCAGCTGACCTGGGGCAGATCACTTAACCTCTCCGAGCTTCCACAGCTCCCTTGGAAATGGCAGGTAATAGCCCATAGGCCACCCCCTTAACGAGAATGGCACTCGCTGCAAAGGATGCACCAGTGTTTTGTAAACCTTGAGGAGTAGAGCTATGACATCTTAGGGCCTGGAGCCCTGGGAGGAAGCAAGAGCAGGGGATCAAGGGCCCGAATAAGCAGAGTTTGTACTCCTCGGCCAGCATCTGGAGACCCCACAGCTCCACTCCAAGCCCGGAGCCTAGCAGGGAAGCGTGCGGATGCTGGGGGTGAGCGAGGCGGCAGAGCTGTCTCATGGTCTTTTAAAAATCTATCAGCCTCTCACATCAAATTAAAATGTAAATAGCAGCTGGTCCTGGCAGGACCTCGGGGGTGACAGAGCCGGCCTGTGAGTAATTTCACAGACGGGAACCGGTTACATCGGATTCTGACAACTGTCTTGTTTCTGAAATTGATTTCCTCTCCCCTTGGCTTGCTGCCCTGGGAGGGCCCTGGGAGAACAGGGCGGGCCGACTGCTCTCCATCCTCCTGCCTTCTCCTCTCGGTGGTGCCCGCCAATGAGGCCCCATCAGAGCCAGGAGGAGGAGGAGGCCTGGGAACTCTGCAGGGCTAACAGGCAGTGGTCTGAGTCCCAGTGACCCATCGAGGCTCTTGCCCGCCCTAGAGTGAGTACGGCTGTAGCCCCAAGCAGGCTGCCCGGGGTGCCAGCGTGCACATTAGGGCCTGCACCGGGGAGGCTTCTGCCTGGGAGCCTCACAGTCAGCCTGGGAGATGAGCACAGTGCAGGAGGGCCTGAGCCCCAGGGTGCCCAGGAGAAGGGTCTGCAGGAGGCCTCCAAGCCCTCTACTGGGGTTCGGCCCAGTTTGACTATTCCAGGTGCCAGGCACTGAATGACTGGGCTTTGAATGAGATGGGCCTGCTTCAAAGCAGGACTCACATAGAGAATGCCCACCTAAAGGGGGTCACACAGCCCCGTGCCCAGCCCTCCCTGCTCCCAAGTCTGCAGAAAGTCTCTTTGTAAAGAGAAATCTGGTTTCCTTGGCTGTTAAATGAATCACATTGCAGGAAGCAGAGAGGTTGTATCTCATTAAAGCCTCTGTGTCCTCTCGGAGCAGTGTGTCGCCCTCATGACTGTCAGCATTTTCCACCCAGGACTCAGCCTCCCACTCCCCAGCCCTCCCGCCCAGGCCCCTAAGGCTGCAGTCCCCACTGTCCACCTCAGGACTCGCCTGCTGAGGCTGCTCCGACACAGAGAGGCCACAGCTGTCTGGTGACAGCCAAATTCCATTTCCTAAAACCGGAGACTGTGTGCAAAGGGGGCAGGAGGCAGACAGATGGCAAGAGGCAGCCAGAGCTTAGAGCGGAAAGAACTACTTTCCTGAAGTTCTGCTTTCCTCGTTTGAAAAGTGAGCATAATAAGGCTTATTTCTCATGGTTGGTGTTGGGAGGAAGCGCTGAAAGTGAGCCAAGAGGCAAAGGCCTCCAGTTTAGCTTGTTGCCTGCTCCATCACGTGCTTCAAGGACACGAGGGAGGCCGCAGGGCCTGGGCGAGAAAGACATCAGGCCGTGGAGCAGGGAGCAGTAAGAGGGCCCAGCTCGGATTGGTGTGTTTGTGTAGAGGGCTTAGAATACAGACAGCACTTGTGAGAACAGGACTGTGGAAGGGTGGGCGCGGCTGTGGAGGGAGCCTGCACCGAAGCACTGAGGCAGTGTGGGTAGATGTGTAGTAAACAACAACAGTTAATCAGGTCGTGTGTGTGTGTGAGATGCTCTGTGGTTTATGGTAAGGGAGATAGATCAGGGGCTGCAAGAGAGACTGCTGCGGTGTATTTTAGACACTGTGTGCATGTGAGAGCGAGAGAGAATGAATGAATGAATGAGCATCCATGTTCCTGCAGGTGTCTACCTGTGAACCTCTCCCTAAGGAACCCTTGGGAGCTGCCTTCACCCCAGAAAGTCTTCGTACGGCGAGGTTCTGTTGTACTGCTGTTCAGGGGAAGAGGGAGAACCTGTGGCCCAGACCAAGAAACAAGAAGCAAGGGATAGAAGAGGAGAGTAGGTGGGGCGGCACCTGCCACCCAGGGTTATGCTCTAGGAAGGGCTGCCTCATTCAGCCCAGCTGCACAGCAACGAGGAGGGCTATGGCCCTCGTTGATGGGCACAGGAGAGCACAGAGGTCCCAGAGGTGGATAGAGCCTGAGCCAGGGGCACAGTGGCACTGCTCTGGTTTTTTGGCAGGAAGATTGTGGAGCAGGAAGACAAACAGGAGTGTTTCCTGTTTCTCGCCCAGCATGAAGGGCTGAGTCATGCAATCCCTGAGGAGTGAACCAGTTTCCCAGGTCATCTTTTCTGCCCCTCTGAGACTCAGACACCCTCAAGAGCCCAGAGACATGGGACCCAGATATAGGGCTTGCCTGGTTCTTCCTCATGATGCCTCCCAGCAGTCCTTTCCCTAAACCCCTAGAAAATTCCTTTTTAGACCAAACAGGACATCTGGGCTTCTGCCCTCCCATGACCTGATGTAACTGTCAATTTCACGTCAAATGCCCTGATGTGGTTTCATACACATCTACCCACACCTCCCCTGCTCCCTGCAGGTTACACATTCCTGGTTTTCAGTATGGTTTGAAGTCTGCCCATCCTCCTGGCACACCCCACCTTGCCATGTCTTCTGTCAGGTAGAGCTCATAGTGTCTCTCAGGAAGCCTGAGCTCTTCACTCTAAGTCCTGCAGAACTGGGGTACAGATCTACCACTGCAGTCTTATTGTCCACCACTAGTGGTATAGTAGTTTTGGGTGTTATGTAGGTATTGCAATCTCCCATCTTGTTTTTGTTTTTGTTTTGGGGGAAGGGTCTCACTCTATTACCCAGATAGCCTCAGACTCCCTGAAATCAAGTGATCCTCCTACTTCAGCCTCCCAAGGTCTGGAACTATAGGCATACACCATCATGCCCATCTTCCCATTTTTTAAAGATGCATTGCTGGGGCTGGGGATTTACCTCAGTGATTAGAGTGCTTGCCTCCCAAGCACAAGTCCCTGAGTTCGATCCCCAGCACAGAAAGAAAGAAAGAAAGAAGGAAGGAAAGAGGGAAAGAAGGAAAGAAGGAAGGAAAGAGGGAAAGAAGGAAAGAAGGAAAGAAAGAAGGAAAGAAAGGAAAGAAAGAAAGAAAGAAAGAAAGAAAGAGAGAGAGAGAGAGAAAGAGAGAGAGAAAGAGAGAGAGAAAGAAAGAAAGGAAGGAAGGAAGGAAGGAAGGAAGGAAGGAAGGAAGGAAGGAAGGAAAGAAGGAAGAAAGATGGATGCATTGCTGCTTCCTAACAGTGACCTTGGACAAGTTGCTTCCCCATACAGCCTCAGTTTTTCTATTTGTAAAAGGAAGCATCCAGGTATTTGATCTATGCCTATGCCATATATGTAACACAAGTCATATACATAACTAAAACCTTCCAGTTGTTATGTGTTCAAAAAAGTAGAAAGGAAACAGATGAGATTAATTGTAATAGTGTATTTAATTTAACTCAATATATCTAAAATATTAACATGGGACCAAAGTAAAACGTACTGAGATAGTCACACTCTTTTCTTCCTTCCTTTTTGAAAGCCCATCCATATTTTACACTTACAGTACATTTCAGTTGACCCTGCCATGTTTCAAGTGCCCAACAGCCACAGGCGGCTGGAGGCTATATATTTACCATTGCAGGTTTTTATGTGGGCAACTCTAGGGTTCTAGGATTCTGTGGGGTGTCCTGGCAAGTGACATCTTAAGCCAGCAATTTGGTGCATGTGGTTTTATCTGATGCTCTCCTTGGAACAGGAAAGGGGCATGAGCGCCCAGGAGCAGGAACAGAACCCGGGATTCTTTTCTCCCAATATGTATATTTTTATTAGTGCTTATAAATTATGCAGTACTATTGAGTTTTATTTTGGCATTTTCATACCTGTACATAACACACTTTGATCATATCCATCCCCCATTACCCTCTCCTCTCCCTCCCTCTCCCCCATCCCTTTCCTCTTGCCTAATAGTTTCCCTTCTATTTCAGTCCATAATGGTTTTTTTTCTAGATTCTAGATATTAGGGGAGAACTTGCAATACTTGTCTGAGTTTGGCTTATTTTGCTTAACGTAATGATCTTCAGTTCCGTCCATTTTCCTGAAAGTGACATGATTTCATTCTTATTTATGGCTGGATGATACTCTGTGTGTATATAAACCACATTTTCTTTATTCATCTGCTGACAGGCACCTAGGCCAACTCCATAACTGGCTATTGTGAATTATGTCATGATAAACATGGGTATGCAGGTATCTCTATAGTATGCTGCCTTTAATTCCTTCAGGTTCATACCAAGGAGTAGTACAGCTGGCTCAAATGGTAGTTTTACTGTTAGTTTTTTGCAGAATCTCCATACTGATCTCCATAGTGGCTGCACTAATTTACATCCCTGCCAGCAGTGTAGACAGAGTACCCAGAATTCCTCTGCATGCCAAGTATCTGCACTCATCTGTTTTCGCAGCTGCATTGTGGGGTGCAGAAAGCCACATGGCTGTTTGTAACAGGATGGAACCCAGGCCTGCTCATCCCCAGCCTTCAAGTGTCCCTCTGCTTCTCCGCAGATGGGCTCCTCTGACCTCTTCTTTCCCACAGATGGGGCCGCAAGGAGAACATTGGGTGTGTTGCGTGCCACTCACTTCACAATAATCAGCCTGTAGTGCGAGGGTGGAAGGAGCTAGCCTGAGACCCCAGGTGTGGTTGGTCCACAACATTGGAGGCCAAGGCTCTCTGGGGATCCTGATGTACCTAACTACCTACATGCCCTGATTGGAATATTCCCTGCAGTAAGACCAGCATGTATGGATATATAGGTTGTGTACTGCTCAAAAGCATTCAGTCTGCCTGAGGGGCCAACAGGGTCTGAAACCTGATCTCTGCCCATTGGCTCCTGGCACAGGCTGCATCTAGCCCAGGAGTGCCACACCTGCCACAGGCCCTGGACGTCCTCTGGCCAAAGATTCTCCTTTACCCCTCTCCGTCCTGGACTCTGGCCTGTGCTGAGACTTGGCCCTGCCTGCACTCTCCTTACATACATACACACACGTGCATGCACACACACACACATGCACACTCAAGCACATGCACTGCCCAGCAGTGGCCTCCCAGAAGCAAGACTCCACCCCAGGACAGCCTCCAGGCCCACCCCACCCAGGGGTCCAGGTCCCCGATCTGGAGAGTTCTGGGCAGGAAAAGTAGAAGCCACTCTATTCCCCACCCCTCCCCCAGCATTTCAATCCTCCAGTAAAAAATGGAGGCATCTGCAGTGCAAGGCCTGACTTGTTGATGTAAAATCTCACTCTATATTCCACCCAGGTTTATACGAGTGAATTATGCAAATCTTTGATGGAAAAATATTCCTCTGCACATCCTTGAGAGTGTAAAACCTTAGTCAATAATTCATACTCCGATGTCTCTGACTGCAAGCTTTTTCTTCATTATAACTTGCACCTCGTTATTTGTCTTTCGCATTTTATTGTATATCCTAGTGTAATGCTGTGCATTATAAAATTTATCTGCTTCATTATTTGATGAGCCAGGGCTGGGGAATGTGCTGAGACACTGGTGCAAGGGCCTGGGGCTAGGCCTGGCTTCAACATCAAATGCCAAACAACAAGACAGCAGAGGATGTGGCTGTCTGCGTGGTGTGACTTCAGGGCACCAAAAGCCACCCTTCATCCCACTACGCCTGTTCTAATGTCCCCTCACCCACCCACTGCTGTCTCAGATCACACCATCACAGTTCTGTGGCTTCCTTCCTTTCCCCAAAGGCTTATTGTACGTAAAAGTCAGACGCCCCTGAAGCGCTCACAAGAAGAACTTTGAGCAGATCTTTAAAACTAGAAGGGAGAGAAATCCTGAGGACACTGGGAAGGAAAGAGGAGAAAGAGCCAGCCGGTGAAATGGAGCAGAGACACAGCACCGGGGGGTAGGGGCAGAATGGAAGCCCCATTCGTGGGGAGGATGTAGACCCCTTTCCTATCATTGCCAAGCTAGCCAGTAACGGGTTTTGGTGAGTTAGTCTCTGCTCTGCAGAACCCTGTGTGGGCAGGGCTCCTCCTCAAAGGTAGGGTGGGGTGGAGGTCTCTATTTACTATGTGGTGCCCCTCCCACTGGGCACCTGTACTTCTCCCAGCATGGTGTCACCACTACAGACTGCAGCCACCACTTTGTTGTCTATTCTCACCTCAAATGACACCCCCTGACGTCAAGGCCTTGCACCTCCCGTTTCCTGCCAATCCAGAGCCAGTGCAAGGTCTGGCACAGGCGTGCTCATGGAATGGATGGAGTACACCTTCCCAGATGCTCCTAGCCAAAGGGAATCTCTCATAAGCCCCCAAGAAAAACTCATCAGACGTCCCTTGAGTTCATTATGCCCAGGCAGGCATCTGTCTTCCCTGTCCCTTCATCCAGGAAGCAACCACCCTGACTCATCATCCTGCACATCCCCCAAGACCAGCCATATGCTAGTCTAGCTTATGTGGGATGGGTTGCAAAGACGGAAGCAGAGGGCTCCCTGGGGACCTGACCATCTTTCCCCTGCCTTTTTCCCTCCCCGCTGCTGGCCAAGTGCTCAGCTCAGAGGACTGGCCCAGTGGCTGGCATATTCCTTGCCAGGGCAGCGGGGTGGGGGGGCTTCTTGATGACCCACCAGGGCTTGGGTGGCTTCTTGGCAATTTCCCTGGGTCAGAGCTCAGGACGGAGTGAGAGGTTTTGATGGCAGTGATACTGTCGGCGGGGCCTCTTGCTGCATTTTGTTAGAAAGAACAGGGCAGCGATAAACAAGCCTTCACCGTGCAAACAAGTAGAGCCTTGGCTTTGGAGCAGGGCTGTTAACCTCTAACTGAAATTTACTGTTTCCTTCCTCTGTGAGCAAAAGGCACAAACCTGAGCAGCTACAGTATGTGTGACCGCCTCACCAGTAGAAGTCCGTAGATATTTTCGTGTCCAATCACATCTGTTGCAGATATCTCAAAATATCATTCGCTCATCACTATTACAAAAGCACAGTAAAATAACACAGTAATTATAAGACCTACCACTAGATCTTATTTTGTAAAGAGCAATTGAGAAAAATACATACTGACACAAGGTGTGATAAGAAAAAATATGGTAAATGTTTAAATTTTTAAAATTTATTACGGTAAAAGACACATTGCCATTAATCCCCCCAAAATACTCCTCCTCACTTTGAACACTCTTATCCCATCATTCTTGGCAATGTGTCTTTTCCTATAACAAGGTTTTTTAACTTCAAACATTCACCATGTTTTTCCATCACTCCTTGTGTGTGGTATACAATAGCCAAAATTTGCTTTTTAATCTTTCTAATATTTGCATAACTATATTCCTATATAGCCATTTTCCTTTTTAATTCTATGTATGTTGCTCATGTAAAAATAATTCTCAGTCTAATTGACCGGGGCCACTAGAGAGCTCCAGATGTAAGAAGCCCAGGTGAAGAGGCAGCTGCCCCAGCCTCCAATGGGGGCAGCTGAGGGAGGGGCTTCTGCAGCATGTGGGCCTCCCCCAGGCTGGCCCTGAGACCCTCATGGACCCCTGCGCCTCCTCCCCTCCCCAGTCCCGGCCATGATCACCTCCCACCCCAATACCACCATCGCCATCAAGGGCCACGCAAAGGAGCTGAACTGCACGGCCCGGGGAGAACGGCCCATCATCATCCGCTGGGAGAAGGGAGACACAGTTATCGACCCCGACCGAGTCATGCGGTACGCCATCGCCACCAAGGACAATGGTGATGAGGTTGTCTCTACGCTGAAGGTGAGCACCCCGCTCCAGTCCCTGGGGACCCTGTGAGGGTGTGGAGAGCCTGCCACACTATATCTGTACCCAAAGAAGGAAAGTGGGGAGTCCGGGCGCCCTGCTCCACGCCAAAAAGCACCTACCCGTTCCCACCCTTCTCCACCCAGGAGCTTCTACTCAGTCTCTACTCAGAATCTCACTGTAACTTCTTTCTGGCAACCCCACAGTCATCAGCTGTGGGTTCTTCTACCTCTCTTTCCTTTCTGGAACCCACAGGCTCCATTCTCCCTACCAGGACCCTTTAACCCCTCTCTTCCACCTCCCCTTCCTGCATGGACCCCTCCAAACTCCCATCTTTGGGACCCTCTAGGAAGAAAAACCCTTAATAATTCCCCTGTGGGTCCTCCTCCAAGAACAGGACAGTCTTGCTGATCCCCCTGGGTGGCTCCCATCAGTTGACTGGCTCTAAAACACTCTGCTGTTCCCTCCCTCTCTTGTCCCTGCTGGCTGCCTCCCAGCTGAAGCCAGCTGACCGTGGGGACTCTGTGTTCTTCAGCTGCCATGCCATCAACTCATATGGGGAGGACCGGGGCTTGATCCAGCTCACTGTGCAAGGTACAGTCCCCCACCCCACCATCATGGCCTGTTTCCCTAGAGTCCAGCACCCCACAGCCAAATCCACCTCAAAATGCAGGGGCGTCACCCACACCACAGTGGAGGATAGCAGGAAATGGCCTTGTGAGGAAAAGTGTCCCTCCACATCTTTCCTGCCCAGAGAAGGAAGATAGAGCCTTTTTAGGCACACTGTGCACAGCAATGGTTTGTGATGGCTACAGACCCTGTAGAGTGCACTGCTGAGTCCAAAAGTCTCCCGGGCCCAGACTCATGGAGGAGCTAAGGGAACAGAAAGTAAGCTGGGAAAGCTGAGAGCACTGCTTGGGGGGAGAAGCAGGCCATAGGCTCCGAGGAGTCCCTGCAAAAAGTATTTGTGCCTTTTGGCCTCCCCTGGGCCAAGAAACCAACCTGGGCTCCTCAGCCTCCAAGCCAGCCTACTGGCTTCTTCTAGCCCCAACCATGGCCCAACCCCAGGGCTCCAGGGTCCTTGGTAACATCAGCCCACAGGGGTAAGCAGGAGCCCAAGCTCCCTGCTGCTGTTCTCACTTCTGTCCCTTCCCTGCCACATCCCAGAGCCCCCTGACCCCCCAGAGCTGGAGATCCGGGAGGTGAAGGCTCGGAGCATGAACCTGCGCTGGACCCAGCGATTTGACGGGAACAGTATCATCACAGGTTTTGACATCGAGTACAAGAACAAATCAGGTGGGTGCGGAGGCAAAAGGCAAGAGCTCAGCCTGCCATGGCCCCTGGCGTCATGCACCCAACCCTGTCCTCGCTGCTATGGTGGGGCAGCCCCCAGCAGTGCCCATGGAAGACAGACACATCAGTACTTTCTGGGGTACAAGCACCTGTGGCTCTCTTAGGGAGAGACACTGGCTAGGCTAAGAACCCAGGGTGTAGACCAAGGGTCAGTAGGGTGGGGTGTCAGCCGCTTCTTTCCAGGATTGGCCTTGGGCCGAGCTTCTCAAAGGTGATCTATTTTAAAGCAATTTAAAGGGCCGAGCTCAGGAATGTGGGCCTTCTCTGCAGGGACATCATAAGTTTGCCTGGTCATCTGGGTGCTCCTGGTTTCGAAAGAGGTCAGAGAACTGGTCAAGCTGGCTCTATGAGGTGGCCCTGCCACTGTGCGGTACTATGGGGCAGGAGGGATGCTAGGATCCCGGTACCTGGGAGACCATGGTGGGTCCCACAGTCAGGTGGCAGGAGTGGCACAGAGGGGCATCACGGGACAGAAGAGGGTACCTGTGTGGCTTCAAGGCAGAAGTGAGAAGAAAACGCTTCTCACTCTGGATCCTAGTGTAACTTTGAATTCATTAACCCGAGCCTATGCCAGCTTCTCAAAATCATTTAAAACAAACACGGAGAATCTAGAGAACTCAACCCTTCCTGCCCCTCCCCTGCCAACCCCAGCTTGTCTGCTGCTCTTATCTTACATCTCAGGTTGGGTTTTCTCCTAAAGTCCTCTGATCCTTCCTTTCCCACTTAGACAGCACAGGTTTGGCTGGCCAGCTGGCCTCTCCTCTTGCTCGGCCAACCGCTATTCTCTGTTGCATCCTCAGCAGCAGGCATCGGGCTACCCACATGTGGACTGAGCCTGTGGTTGAGGGAAGCAAGATGAGACACGGGAAAGTTTCTCATCTCTGAGGTGCACACACTCCTTTGAGGAGTCACTTTGTCCAGGATACTGCATGGTTGTCTCTGATACTGGTTGCTACAGGGGAACCTTGACCTCAGAATCTTCCATTCTTGCTGCAGCCAGCCATCAGGGCTCACCCTGAGCGCAGAAGGACAGAGCAGAGGATGCAGCCAGCAGCGGTCATCAGAAAGGCATCTCTCTGGTCCTTTGCAGATGCTGCTCTGAGCTGAGTCTAGAGGACTGAAAGACAGCAGGCCACCAGCTGCAGGGAAGTAAGGGGCAGGGCCCCAGCAGAGTGCAGGGTACTCCAGAGAGTTATGGTGTCCCCGCCCAGGAGTCACAGGTGCAGTTCATAGACATTAAGGCTATAAAAGTACTTCGGAGCCGATTGGAAGGGAGGCACCCAGGTTGAGCTTTTACTCTGTTGAGGAAGGTCCTGAAGAGCCGCTAGCAACCTCTGAGCTCCCTGGTGGGGGCCTCTTAGGAAGAAGTGAGATGTGAGTGGAAGAAATTGTATCCATGAGATAAACAAGAAGGCTGTCACAGCCTGCAGCTGGGGAGATGTGACAAGAAAAGAGAACAGAGGGAGAGAGTCTGAGTGCCCCTGTCCATACATTTTGGGGCTCCTGGGGTTGGGGACAGCTGCCCAGGAGCAAACAGGAAGGGCCATCAGCCCCACATGGCAGTGCTGTCCATGTCCCCACCCCACCCCAGCTCACATCTACATGGGTAGCAGGTGCCTAGGCTGTCACTCTCACCCCTCTGCCTCTGTCCTTGCCCTCCTCCCGCACACTGCCCTGCCACCCGCTTGCCACACCACCACCACCGACCACACTAATGTGTGGAAAGCTGTCCTGAGGGCTGCTCAGCAGGGCGCCACTGAGAACATCACACATGGGGGGGTCAGTGCAGAGGGGAAGCAGCTGGCGGCGGAGGGCTATTCTCACATGTCTTCCCCTGACCGCTTGGGGCTCCCCTGCAGGATACAGGACAGCCACAACCCAGAGCCAGGAACGGCAGGACAGGTAGGCAGGGGAGAGGGGGAATGACGATAGCTCAACTGCAGACTCTCCCTACCCCGGGGGCTTGGCACAGGTAAGGAAAGAATCTGAGCACCCAGAGACCAGAGAAGGCAGCTGCTCTTTGCCCTACCTTCGGGGTGGGGGAGGCCACTGCAGGACCAGCCCTCCCACAAACACCACAGAATGCTGTTGTTAGAGGAAGGTGGAGGCTGTGAGCACAGCACAGCTTCCATCTGAGAAATGGGAACAGAATGCTTGCCTTGTGGGGCTGCTTGGAGGCCTGAGAAACCAAGTAGCGTGAAGCTCAAGTGAACCTTTAATGTTAAGTCTCTCTCTCACTCGAACTCAAATACCTCATGTGGCAATTTTGAGTCCTGTGGGATTCACATGCTCAAATATGTGTGTCTGTCAGTCAGCTACAAGTACTGAGTGCCAATTTTATTTTTTTGCAAAATCATGCGTCAGCCATGTGGTAGAGAAAGAAAAAGAAAAAATAGACAGGATGCTGCCCTTGGGTGTGCAGTGCAGTTGGAGTGAGAACATACACTGCACACTGCACACACACACTCATGCACACATACACACTTTCAGAACCATCACACAGCACTCTCCAATCCAGTAGTAATACACTGTACTGTGTGAGAACTAAGGAAGCTACCCGAGGGATGAAGGATGTTAAAGGAAGGAGAGCATATGGGCATGCAGGAGTGTGTGTGGCTAAGTACCCCTCCTTGCACCTGTGGAGTAGAGGGTGATAATCATCCCCAAAGTCAGAGATTTGAGTTCACCTTGAGCAAGTACTTAGGTCTTTGGGCACCTCATTTATCTGTAAAATGGAGATGGTAACACTTCATTGTCAGGGGCACTGTGAGGATTCAAGGAGCATGATAACATATGTAGAGATGCTCAGCACCACATCAGAATTTTCCATGCGTCTCTATCATGTGCTTCTATTCCCTGCCCCTCTTCCTCCCACCTCAGACCATACCTATCCTGGGTCCCAATGACCATCTGCTCCTGATCCCCTTCTGTGCTCCCCCTCCCGGCCCCGTTCCTTTGCTGGATTTTCTGCCGTGTTGCTCATCGTGCTAATTTTCCAAGGGAAATTATCAAGTCTGCCCTTTCTAAGCCATCCTGCTCATGCTGACTTCTCCAGGCCCCAGGCAGCAGAGTAATAATACATGAATGCTGAATGATAAATAGCACCGTCCACACAAATCTATCAGATGGCGCTGTGCAGATTTAAAAATGCAGACACCACATTTTGCCCCCATTTGCCAAGCAAGAAGCAAGGCTGGCCCTCCAAGCCCAGCAGGCTGCCTCCTGGGCGAGCTGGCTCAGGGGCTGTGCTGTCACCCATGGAGGGAGCTGGCCCGGAATGGCACGTCATTCTGTGGGAGTAGGAGTGTGGCTGGTGTTGGGCTATTGTGGGCTGCTGTTGTGACCTGGGGAACCCTTCTCTGTGAGATTGCCGTGGGGAGCTCAGAGCCATGGTACAGGGAGAAAATCAGAGATGCAGAATGGAATAATTTCCCCAGTGCAGGCAGCTAAATGTTCCTTTTCTCCAAGCTGTGCCCCCTCTACAGTGAATGTGCCTCCTGAAAAACCAGCATCCCAGGCTGCTCTCAGCAAGGCTCCCACAGAGCAGAAGGCACTGACATCTCCCCAGCCACATCCTTAGTTTTTAAGAAGAATATTTTGCATCACAAACCCTTTGATGAAGAAAGGGAGAGAGAGCCCTTAACGAAATATGTTAATCTGGGAAAGCCAGGCTTATATGAAAGGGAATATTAAAAGAGACAATATCCTCCAAAGCTGGCTCGGCACTCTGAGAGCTGGAAAAGGAAGGGAAAGAAATAAGGCCCCCGAGTTCAACCCTTCAGGTTCAGCGAGATGGCAGTGATCAAGTTGGAAAATCAGCTAGAGCCCTCTGGATTTGACTCTGATGCATTAGCCAGGAAGGATTGTGGAGAGAGAGTTGTTTTGTGCAAACATCAAAGATAATTTGGGAACACAAGGTCAAATCCACCTACAAACTACTGGCAAAAAAAGAAAGGAGCTCTCTCTAGGATGCGCCCTCCCCCATCTTCCGGTGATTGGCAGCTGAGTGAAGCAAGGGAGGGAAAGGCAAAGTGTATTTAGTGTGACCACAAAATGCAGAGGAACCCCAAGTTCAACATGAAGGACAAAGAAAAGTGGCTCTGATTTAACACCAACAACAGGTTTTGAGTGTCCAGCACCGGCAGAGTGTGTGTTGGGGGCGGGGTCAAAGCTCCTCGGCAGTGCCGCTGGGACAGGGAGCCCGGAAAGAGATACTGGGGAATGAAGGAGCTTGAATGCTGTAGGACAGTGGTGACAGATCAAGATGAACCAGTGTTGTGGGGTTCGGGTCATGGTATGAAACTTCATCTATATCCTAATAAAAAAGAGAAATGAGTAAAGAGTTTTATGTGCAGGGGTGGCAGTATCCAATTCATGTTTTGGGAGAACCACTTTCAGGGCAAGATGGAGCACTTGGCCTGCGAGATGGGCTCAGTTCTCTGTGCAGAATGAATGACAGCTAGAGTACCCAGAACAAGTGGAAAGGGATGGAGGGCACACATGGGATGCTGGGAGGCTGGCTACGTAGTCATTTCCCTGGCCCAAACAAGAGGTGACAGTGGCGTGGCCTGGGGTAGATATGGAGGTGGAGCGATGTGGTGATATGTGAGAACTACACGGGACACAAAAGCTACTGGGCTTGATAGCAACGGAGAGAAAAGGAAGAGTCCAGAATGACATCGAACTTTCTGGCACACAGGGTGGATGGTGGTGCCATTGCAAGATGAGAAACCCAGGAAGGAGCGGATTGGCTAAGTGTAGAGTCAGAACTTGGTCTCGGACATGTTGAGTTTGACATGCCTTTGGAACTTCCGGAAGGAGATATCGAGCAAACAGTTTGCTCTGTGGGGCCAAAGTTCCAAAGAAAGGCCAGGGCTGGGCAGTGACCTGCGAGTTGGCTGTGTGTAGATGGAAATAGAAGGTATGAATGGGAAAAGTTTATGATGAGAGAGCAGGAGAGGCGAGAATGGAATCTGGGGAAACTCTAACCATCAATCGCAGGTATAAAAGGATGCAGCTGCGAAGAGACAGACAAACTGACCCAAAAGATAAGAAAAAAACGGTTTTATTAAGCAGCCAAGAGGAGCGTATTTCAAGAAAAAGAGAAGTCTAAGTGTCGAACACACCTGAGAGGTTAAGTGGAAAATTGGTTTTGGAGACGCGGAGGTCATCTGTACCACAGAGATACGGCACTGACGTCCCAGGAAGCTGTGAGGAGTAAATGGCAAGCATTCAAGTTGTCCAGCACTGAAGCGGGCACATCCCAGGTGCCTGGGAAAAGTGAGTGCCACTTCGTCTCAGCGTCTCTGTTTTCAGACACATTCCCTGAGCCTCCTGCCTCTGCCTGCGCTCATCAAAAATGAATGCACTGACTTCTGATCATTCTCCCTGGCCTACAAACACGGGCAAATCAAATGTGATTTGTGAGCTGGCACCAGCTCCTGGGATGCCACAGAGAGAAGTGAGCACCTGCCTCCACATTGCTAGCCTGTTCCATCCCAAACCAAAGAGGTGTCCTCAGCAGGTAGGCGCCTGCGTATCTGCAATTCTAGACCTATGAGCCACAGAGTGACTCTCTGGGTGACTGGGATGTTTTTAAAGACGAGAAGAAAATACTGTGTGTCTGAGCATCAGCAGCCTGCCATTTTGTCCCTTTGGCTCACACAACCAGAGAATTAAATGCAAAACTACAGATGGGAGCTGGGCCGGTGCCCTCCACAGATGCCGAGTCTGCGCAGCTGAGAGCTGTGTTTTAAAAAGCACGAGAATCTCAGTTCCAGAGTTTGGGGAAAATAGGATTCTCCCGACTCATCAGGCATTAGCCTTAAAAATGCATCTTCTTAAAGTCTTCCTAGAATGTGCTAGCCTCTTTTCCTGCTTTAGAATTAAACTGTAGTGAATACAATTTAATCTTTTCTATTGAGGATTTTTCAGGAATGCTCTACAGTGGATTTAAAAGGTGTAGAAAATTAGTCTGAATAGTGACACCCAAACATGCCCTGGGAACACTTCTAAGCCCTACTATCAGCTTGTTTCCTTGTGCTTCAGCTTTTGTTCTTTTCAAAGTAAAGTGCCGAAGAAAGCGTCTGGTTAAGAATTCTGGCTGTGGAAGGTCCTAGGTGAGCCATTGCTATAACTGCAACCACTTCCCATGTTTCTCTGGAATCCCCTGGTAGGCACACGGCAAGTACATATTGAATGAATGACTGGATTCCTCAAGGGACGAAGGATGTTTACAGTCCCAGGATCCCTCAGTGGCATTTATCTGTTAGTTTCACATTCTACAGTTTTGCTAAACATTAGTGCGGGAATGGACTACCATTCCCCTTGGACGAATCATGAACGTGTTAATCCTTTTGTTAGTCCCTGACCTGAAAGACTCAGAGACCTAGCCTTTCCCTGCTGGTATAACAAAGAGGGTGGAGCCGGGAATGGGGACTCTGGCATTTGGTCTGTTCCCTCCAAGCCTGACACATAACACACAAGACCACCACCTCACAAGAGCACGAGGTAGGGAAATATAAAAGCACACAGAGAGAAGGAAAGGGGGGAAGAAGACTTGGCTTCCCCCTTGGGACAGGGACTGTTGGGTGGATGGGATATCTTGAAGGTAGGACAGGTCACTGATGTCCTGAGAGACCCAAAAGGAAGGGAATTAGGCAATCAGTCTCTCTGGGATTTCAAGGAGGTGATGATCTTGACAGGGACCTTGGAAAACATCTTGTCTAACCCTGTCTGAGGTTCAGTTCACAAGCTGCCCAGTGGTAGAAGAAAGTCTGGCTTTTCCCAAGCTGGAGTTTCATGAGACAGGCCCATTGTACTCCCTGTGAAGTTGTTTAGGACTTTACCCTCTCTCTGCATCTTCAATGGACTGGATAACTCTGGACATGCAATTAAGAGTGTCATGGGCTGGTGCCTGATGCAAGAGAGGGTCCCTGGATTTTGCCTGAATGTGCTTTGAAATGGTTGTCTTCTCTCCAGATTCCTGGGACTTCAAGCAATCCACACGCAACATCTCCCCAACCATCAATCAGGCCAACATCGTGGACTTGCATCCGGCATCTGTGTACAGCATCCGCATGTACTCCTTCAACAAGATTGGCCGCAGCGAGCCAAGCAAGGAGCTCACCATCAGCACAGAGGAGGCAGGTGAGCACTTTGCCCTGCACCCCCTGCCCATGGTCTGGGAGATCAATGACACTTAAGAACCAGACCAACCCTGTCTGTTGCCAGTTGGCTTGTGGTTAAAAGAGAGGAGGAGAAAGATCTCAGTGTACTTTTTATATCTGCCTCTGGATCACTGGAGGCTAGTTTTGCTTAGGGCTCTAGATGCTTGGCTCCCTGGAGCTGTCCATGGTTGTGCCTCACGTCCTTGGCCTAGTCTCTTTGCAAAAGACAATACAGTGGTGTCTCAGTTCACGGACTTCATTCTTTCCATGTTTCTGGTAGTAAACTGAATTGCACAAGAACTGAACCAAATTCAATGGTTAAGTTTAATGTTGACCTTCTGGGTAAATCTGATTTGGTTGTCATCCAATTCGGTTTGCAACCAGAATCATGGAAAGAATTAAGTTCATGAACCAAAGAATCTGCAATCATTGGAGTCCTAGTCTCCTGGGTCATTTTCTGTGAACTTTGTCACAGAGTTTTAGAAAAATTTAAACAAGATTTCTCTTGCTAGATTTTTATTGTTATTGCCAAACAAAATGATAAGAAAATCTCAAAAAATATATGCACAAATAATCATAAAGTAAAAACCAGCATAACAAATGCTAATATCAACTACCAGCACGAAGAACCAAAATCGAGATTCTCTGCTATTTATATATGAGCTTCTCCTTCATCCCCAGCTGTCCTCTAGCTCAAGGGGATGAGAGTGAGGATATAGGATTCTGTCTTCCACCAAGACCCGACTCATGTGTTGCTTTTTCTGCACTCCAGCTCCTGATGGGCCCCCCATGGATGTCACCTTGCAGCCAGTGACCTCACAGAGCATCCAAGTGACTTGGAAGGTAATAGAAATTGGTGTCTTATCTCCTTCTTCCTCAGTCCAGGAATGAAGTCCATCAGGCTTGCTAATCTCTGGTTTCATTATAATGTGCATGCCCTGTCAAGGGTGGAGGGAAAGGACAGTAGAAGTCAGATTGCCCCACCAATCCCTGCTTCTCTTCTGCTCTGGCTGTCTTTTGGGGGGCAGTGCCTTGAGTAGGATGAAGAATGTGTCAGCGCCAAGGGGAGAAGATAGTTCTCCAGCTACACCAGTCCATCCTCAAGCCCCATTTTTTGTAGGAAGGTAGGAACTGGATTTGGTTTTGTGCAAAGTTCCCCCTGTACACCATCAGGATGAAAATTACTGCCCCCTCCCATGGGAGAAGGGGAGACCAGTATTACTGCATCCACTTCTACGGGTTTGACCTGTGAGATCCAGGGGGTGGTTGAAGTATTTGTCACTCCAGGAAGTCTTAGAGGAGCCCACACAGCTGGGCAGGTAAAAGAGCAGAACTGAGAAATGGTTTCCTGGGGCTCTGGCCCTATGGAATATCCCACCATGCACACTTACACGCTGACAACCCATGACTTCCTGTTGCTCTGCACCTTCTGGTCTCCAAGTGCTTGCTCTTGTGCAAACTTGTCTGACCTTCTTTCTCCCTGCTCCTGTGAGGTGCCCAGAGAAGGTATTTTCATCCCTATCTGTCAAAGGAGGCCATGAGTGCATAAATGCAAGGTGACTTGTCCATAGTTGTCCAGATAGAGTCAGGTATAGGATGTGAAGCTTTGTAGTCTGGAGCCCCAGCCCCATCATCCCATTGCAGCCCACTGCACAGAGTCCTGGAACAGACTGCCTTCTTAGGGCCAATTTTGTTCTCCTTGGAGTGTACCCATCTCAACCACGGGCCTTGGGAAGGGCCTCATCTTCATGAAAGATCAGTGCTGCAAGGTTGTCTGACTCTGACTGCTGTGTATTAGTCCTCCTTATGGGCTCTTTGGGAAGGTGGACTTGAACACAGAAAGAGTCAGAGGGGCTTAGCAACATTTTCCTTAGCAAGATACACACATTCATAGAAGCAGCTGCCTGGTTCCTTCCCTCCCTGAGGAAAGTGAGGCAGGGGCTGGGCCCTTGGTCCTTCCTAGAGCCCCCTAAAAAAAATCCCTGGAGCCATGGTTCCTCTGCAGATTCAGATCTTGGCTCCAGTGCTTCCCTTAGAAACTGGAGGTGAGGTCAGAGTCCAACTCTCCAGTCTTGTCTGTATCTTGGCCCCAGACCCAATTTCTAGGAATAGGCTGAGGGAGCTGGGAGGTGGGAGTGGGGAACAAATAACCACATAAAATACCGAGATGTTTGGCTACAATATCTGACCCAGAGGTCGATAAAAATTTAGAATCAGATTTATTTCTCCAAAGTCTCATAATGAAAAATAAAATTGATTAGAAAGTTAGAACTTCAGAATGAACCAGCTGCTCAATAAATTTTGGGACTGACTTCTCAGGGGATTTTTTTTTTAACACTGAGAAACAGATTAATGAAAAATAAAGATTCACTTGAAAGATAAGTCACTTCGTTTTAAGACTCTTTCCACAAAATGAATCACCCTGGCTTTATGACATAAATTTGCAATCAGCCCTATTGATTTCCTAATGCTTTAGAGAAATATTGTTAAGATTGATTTAAATCCTGAATGTGCATGTTTAGGAGGGGGAGATAGGGGAGAAGAGAGAGCAACAGAAGAAGAGAAAATAAAAAGAGAAGAGAAGGAGGAAGGATCTGTAATGATTTGTATGCATTTGTGGATAAATGTGTGTATGCGGGTATATGTATGTCAGATGCCTGCCCGAGGCCCCTGTCAGTAAATGTGGTCATGTGTACAGGTGTACATCACGGTGTAAAAGGCCTGGGTTCTAGGTATGCATGTCATCGCATAATGGTGTTTATTATACCATATTACGTGCACACAATGTGGGTACATGCAATATGAGAGTATGTGTTAGTGTGCAGATGAGGTTGTCAGGCTCTTGAAGATGTGTTTGTGTCTCTGATAAATGCCTATAATGTCTCTAATAAATGTCTGTATGTGTGTGCACATGCACGTGTAAGCATACATGCACAGATACAAGACTCACATGCAGAAATTTGCCCCCATACAGACTAGCACATAGGACTGCCCACGTGCAGAGAGAAACATTATTCGGGCAATAACAAAAGTCAAGTCAATTAAATGCACACACCTATTTAGTGAGTTTGAAACAATTATGTTAAATTAAAAACTTCATTTTATTGAGTTAACAGTGAGCTTAAAATGCAGTTCATTTAAAACATTCATTGAATTAAAAAAAACAGTGAGACTGTTTTACTAACTTAATTGTCCTTGATCTCACTATTTTTTAGTACAATAAAAGGTGGGCTTTTAAATTAACTTCATTGTCTTTAAAACCCTGATTCAAGCTGTTTTTATATGCAGTGGAGTGGCTGTTCCGTCTCAATTTATAGACAGGCAGCCCGGTTGTCAACGGAGGCAGTTCTACTTAGGGGTTAAAATGTGTCTAGCTGTGGCCAGTGTGTGGATTAGTATGTGGGATGTGTGCATTCCTGGTGAAGCTAAATACACCTAAATACATATTGGGGTGTGTGGGGGGGGGGTGTGTATTGGTGAGTGCTTATATGGTGATGTTTTCTTCCACAGTATCTCTGTGTGTGGACTGTGTGTGGCTGATTTTGTATCAGGGTTCAAGCCTGGGTGAGAATATTTCCCAGCCCCTGGCTGCTGTTGGTGGAGTTTTTCCCTGCCCGCTGGCCCTCTGGGTGATTATCAGTCCTCCATTCCCCCAGGCTCCTCTGACGTCTGTGTCTGTCCTCTCTCTGCCCCTTCATTTAGGGGGGCTGCAGGCTCTCACCTCTTGCCCCCAGCCTGGCCCCTGTGCCTGGAGCAGTGCAGCTTTAGCATCCCACAGGCCCCGGCCAGGCGAAGAGCCACACTCTCTTTTGGGGGTTTGTTTTTTGGTTTGTTCACTGTTAGTTGTGGTAAAATACATATAACGTTTTTAACTTTAACTACATTTAAGAGTGCAGATCATTGTTGGTAAGCACATTCACCGTGTTGTACAGTCATTGCCACTAGCTGTTGCCAGAACCTGTTCATCATCCCCAAACCGAGACTCTGTACCCATTTAACGGTGACTCCCTCATCCCCTCCTCCCTGCCCCTGGAAATCTGTTTTCTGTCTCGTGAATACACCTATTCTAAATACCTCCATAAGTGGAACCATACAGTATTTGTCCTTTTGTGACTGCCTTAGGTCACTTAGCATGATGACTTTAATATCCATCTATATTGTAGCATGTACCCACCTTTCCTTCCTTTTGCTACTGAATGATAGTCCATTGTTTGTGTAGATCACACATGTTTGTCCATTCATCTGCCAGTGGACACTTGAGTTGCTTCCACTTTTTGGTTATTGTGAATAATGCTGCTAAGAACATGAGTGTACAAGTAATGTACACCTTGCTTTGAATTCTCTGGGCTTTATAGGCACAAGTAGGATTGCATGATCATATGGTAACTCTATGTTTAACCTCTTGAGGAACCATCAAGCTAATTAACACGGTGGCTGCACCATTTGACATTTCCACCAGCAATGTACAAGCATTCTCATTCCTCTGCATCTTCTCCAGTGCTATTTGATTGTTGGTTTGTTTGTTTGTTTCTATAATGGCCATCCTAGTGGGTGTGAACTGAGATCTCAGGATACTTTAATTCAACACATTCCTCACCCTACTCTCCCTCAAATCACTTTTGTCTGCAGTTTCTGATTCCCCCAGATCCCTGAGCCATTCCAAATAATATCCCGATCCATTCATTCATTTATTTTCATTCATTCTTTCATTCAATATACACGTGTTGGGTCCTACTGAAATCCAACAGTAAGCAAAAGAGACAATACTTCTTGTCCTCACTTACATCCTACTAGGGTAGACAAACACCTAAGTGAAGTCTATAGAATGTCAAATGAAACCATGTAGGAAAATAAAGCCAGAAGAAAATCAGAGCACCATATAGAGGCAGGAAACAGTCTACCTAAAGAGCTCCTGCCACCATGAAGAAGAGGCATTTCAGAGGCCAGGGGCCAGCACAGGTATTCAAGGGAGAGTGTCCTCCAAGATGGGAGTGAGCCTGATATGAGCAGTGGAAATCAGTCTGCTGCAGCACAGACGGCAAGAGAGAGAGGAAACAGTTTGAGAAGTAATGGGTGTCAGGGACGACGTGACCTGACTTTGGTTTTAAGAGCATTCTTTCAGAGCGTCACTGTGTCTTGTCCCTCCCCCATAATCAGGCACCCAAGAAGGAACTGCAGAACGGTGTCATCAGGGGCTACCAGATCGGCTACAGAGAGAACAGCCCTGGCAGCAATGGGCAGTACAGCATCGTGGAGATGAAGGCCACCGGGGACAGCGAGGTCTACACCCTGGACAACCTCAAGAAGTTCGCCCAGTATGGGGTGGTGGTCCAGGCCTTCAATAGGGCCGGGACAGGCCCCTCCTCCAGTGAGATCAATGCCACCACCCTGGAGGATGGTGAGGGCAGCAGCAGGGTAGGGATGGGGGTCACAAACAGACCCAGACAGGGCTGTCAGCAAGGGCATGTGTCCCCCCACTTGTTCCAGGGCCCATCTTGGCCCTCTAAGGGATACAGGCTCCCTGGACCCTGTTGGCTTGTCTTGCTCATGGCTCCTTGAAGGGGGCCTAGTCCTTCCAGCATCCGGGCTTCTCAGTCTAGTTTCCTTCTCCATCACTTGCTGATACTCTGCCCCTTAGCCTACCCATGCACCCATCAGGCTCTCTGCGCACTTGTCCATCCTCCTGCCTCTCCCTCCCTGCATCTCCCTTCTTCTTTCTCTCCCTTACTCCTTCTCTCTGACAAAGCTCCTCCCTCTACATCCTGGGTCCTGTTTCTCCTCCTTTACAGCTTCTTGGGGAAAGAACAGAAGCCAGTGACCCTTGTATGTCTAGGCCGAAATCTATCTCCTCTCTGTTTGAGGGGCCAGAGATGAGACTACAGAGTTAAAAAATCCTAACGCCCATGTGCCAGAGGATTTAGAGCCTGATTTTAAAAACTTAATCTCTGATGGAGAGAGCAAACTCCACACTCTCATTAGTAAATTAATGGGCTCAGTTTCTCTAGGAGGAGGAGACTGGGAGGCGCAAGAATATCCTTGCTCGCTAAGCCCAGAGTGACACCAGCTCTTACATGAGCCTGCATCCAGTTGAAACAGGAGACGTGGCCTTGACGCCCCCAGAGATGGGCCCAGGCAGAAAAAGAAGCAGAGCATTCTTCAAAGCTTCCTTCTCTATACCCCAACCCGAAAATGGAGTCTGAAAATAAAACTTGTCATGGAGCTGAGGCTGCCCACCCACCCCCAGCAGGGGAAGGGACGGACTCTGGGAGGCCATAATGCCATCGCCCCTTTTCCCATCAGAATAAAAGCATATGGGAGTCATTTCTTTAGTTAAGCAGCGCCTTCTCCTGCCTCCTACCCTCCAGAAATACTGCCCACCAGAGAGAAGATGTATGAAGTCAGAAGTATCTGAGAGTAGTCAGCTCATGGGACAGTCCCTAACTTTGGCTACAAGTTAAAATTGTCTGGGCACTTCCAACATAGTGATGCTCCGGTCTCATTCCCAGAGAGTCTCATCTCGTTGCTCTGAGGCAGATGCTGAACTTTGGAATGGGGCCAACCTCAGAAGTTCCAGAGCACTGGGCATCAGAGAAAAAGGGAGACTACAAAAGAGGAGGAAGGCACATAGGTCCAGAGACCCACACTGTTGCCGGCCCCCAAAGCCTCCACCTAGAGATGCTCGCCCCAGGCCCAGCTGGGTTGGAGACATCAGCTGGTCACCTCTTAGCAGCCATAACATGGATCCAAGCAGTTCCTTAACACAGCGCTTCCCAAGTCTGAGTCTCCTCAGAAGCCCTTGGAGGGCTGAGCCACTCCACAGCTCTGCTGCAGCAGGTCTGAGGATTTCCCAAGAGCTTGCACTTCTACTACATCCCCCCAGTGCTGACACTGCTGTGGACCCAGGGAGCTTTGAGAACCGCAGCAGAGTCTTTCTCCATAAAGGGCAGCCAAGGCTGGCAGAGATTGAGCGACCTGTCCAGAATGACCTATCTAGTAAATTACAGAGCCAAGATCAGAATCCAGGCCTGAGCCTGGGTCCACCCTGTCCCTGTCCCCTTGTGCTTGGAAGCAAGGCTGGGAACAGGGACAAGAGAAGTGGACACAACATGCTCCAGGATGGACTGTCCAGGCCACGCCACTCAACCTAAGCCAAAGGTCTCATCCACCAGGTGGGCCAGGACACAGCCTCATCAACACCACTCCCTGGTCAGTGTGGCCCCTGGAATTTTCAACAGGGGAGCGATCCACATGGGCTGCTGAGCCCTTTTCAAAACAAAGGAGGAGAGGGGAAAGAAAGTTTCCAGCAGGTTTTGCTCAGCAGTTTTTCATACTTAATTAAGGCCCTTGTTAGCCTGTCAGATCCTGATCGTTTCCTGGCAATATTAGCACTCCTCCTGGGGTATTCAAGGGCCCCTGCCTTAGCAAGAGTGTCTTTTCCATAATTATATTACCTTCATTTTGTTCGAACGGGCGATCTGTATTAGTTTATTACACTGGGTCCCTAATTACATGGTGCTTATATTTTTACACCTAAGTAATATGAAACAATAATCATTCTCAAAGAGGATCGTTAGGATGATGTATTATCATTTAAATGCTCATAAAAATTAGAGTTGCCTCTTGTGGGGCAATGGGATCTAATTACCTTCCCTCCAGCCTCTGCCTCCTTTCTCCCATTCACAGCGGAGCAGACTATCTCTTTCCGTTTGTCCCTGGCTCCTCAAAAGCCTGCAGGAAGTGCCACCAAAGTTCTCCCTAGCCAAGGTGGGCCCGAGGCCTGGTGCTGCCACCATCTCTCGTCTCAGAAAGGGCACCTGGGCCAACACAGGGTGGGGGGACCAAGGTGAAATGCAGAGAGAGCTCTTTAGGGAGGGTTAGGCCATGTGGGCCACCTGAGTCGGTCTCAGAGCTTGTTGGCATGTTTGTGTGCAGGGACAGGACAGAGGGATAATTGTCTCAGGAGTCCTAGAGGCCTCTGCGAGAGCTCGTCTCCCTCAAACCAAGGATAGTTTGGAGCTCCTGCCCTTCATCTTGGCACAAGGACACAGGAGTCTTCGGGGCCAGGCCTTGGCTCAGATCCCTCATCAGTGGACACGGAGGAGTTAGCAGCCAGCAGATGAGCTATTAAAATACAGATACGTCCAGGGCCAGTGTGATCGCCCGGGGCTCTGCTCCCTCAAGCAGAGGTGACCTGGCTGTGGTGGTGCAGGGGTGAGCTCCCAGGATCATGCCCAGAGTTCCTCACCTTCCCCAGCATCTAACAAGAACCAGGAACATGCTGCCCAGGTAGCAAGTACCATGTCTCTTAGCACTGTCAGTCTACGCCTGTCTCCAGGAAAGGAGACTTGCGCACGGCGCATCCTCCAGCCTCAGTCACCATGTCCTTCCACTTCTCTAACTTGGACACGTCTCTGGTCAGGCAGCAGGGCCCAGCCTGGGACATGTATATTGTGCTGTCACTCACCTCCCTGACTGACTTGGTTTCCCCCCCACACACCCATGCAGTGCCCAGCCAGCCCCCCGAGAACGTCCGGGCCCTGTCCATCACTTCTGATGTCGCTGTCATCTCGTGGTCAGAGCCCCCACGAAGCACACTCAACGGTGTCCTCAAAGGCTATCGGGTCATCTTCTGGTCACTCTACGTGGATGGAGGTGAGTCTGCTGGGACTGATGGTGGGTCTGTTGGTGACAGGCAGTGGATCAGTGGGGGCTCTGCTCCAGGCTTAGAGCTGAACATTTTCCCATGTGTGTCAAGTGGAGGTGAGGGCCACAAGGAGGTCAGTGGTTAGAAGGCCAGGTGATAGTGAAGGAACTATTCAGGATCCATCTCTCTGGGGCCAGAGTTGGGACAAGGGTGGATGGTGGTGCACATGGCTACCTCTCTCTAGGGCGTGGAAGGAGATCCCCAGCTGCTTCCAGTACATGTGGGCATTATCTGGGGCACTTTTGCTTTTCTAACTGAACATATCAACGTCAGGCCTTCATGGCTAAATCAGTCCTGTCTCACAGGAACAGCTGGCACACTCAAATGGGGCAAGTGAAGAGTTTCATAAGGGCTGAGGAGGAGGGTGGGCAGCCAAGGCTGGCACCAGCAGGAAGATGGGACCACCTGGGCCTGAAAGGGCGAGCAGGTGCCAGGTTACAATCACCTTGAGAAGCCTGCCATTGGCCACACCCAGCTGGAGCCAGGCAGGCAGTGAGGGCTGCAGAAGTGCAGGTGCAAGCGAACACCCTGAGGAATGGCAGGCGGAGCGCTCACTGGAGCATGGGGAACAGTGGCAGATGGAGAATAACCACCGTAACCATGCAGCCTGAGGGGCAGCATCTCCCTTCCCCTGAATGCGCTGGTGCACACAGGCTTTATAACTCTATGGAGATGCCAGCCTCCTGTCTGCTGAAGTACACAGTCCCTTTTGGTGCCCAGGAAGTCTGTAGTCCTTGGGAACCAGAGGCCCAGCATCTCAAACTACCCAAATGTCTACTGGGGGCCTTACACACCTCAGCTCAGCTTGAAGAGGTGAAACAAATTTATCTTCCCAGGATCTGAGCCTTCTGCCTCCCAGGCCCCTGCACCCTCCTCTTCTTCTGTGATGGCAGGAGCTGGGTTCCTGAGTTCTTCAGAAAAGAAGAGAAGGACTCAGAGTCTGCCCTGCCGCCTGTGCCAAGGCCTCTGAGCTCCCTCCTGCCCTGCCCAGAGTCCCTCATGCAGTGCCTGGCAGTCTCACCTCTGAGCCCTGGTCAACTCTGCTCTCCCCCGACCAGGCCCTGTTCCAGGTCACCAGCAAGGTGCTGAGAGTCAGTTTGCAGTCGCTCATCTCCACAAGGCCTGTCCTCACCCAGCTCCTGGGCCTGTCTTTCTGGAAGGCCAGTGAGAGGCAATGGGAGGCTCAGAGCTGTCTCTTTTCCTCCAGTGGCCCTGGCTCTCCCATGAGACCCTGTCTCTGAGCCTTCTTTAGTCTTCAGCAAATACTTTGGCAGAGCTAGGAAGACGAATCCTCACTGAGCCTGATGAAGGGCCGGGTCCTTCCTGGCTGAAGCCATCAGCCCCATCAGCCTCCCCCAGGTTCTCTGTGCAGACTCTCGGCAGGGCTTGGCTGGCTGTGCCCTCAGCAGTGGCAGGAAAGAAGATGGCCACATAGTCTCTTATCCTGAGAAGCCAGGGACATCAGAGGCCAGGGAGGCAGCTCAGCCTGTCGTGCATCACCTGCAGGTGGACACACTGCCTAGTGAGAGCTGAGAGCCCACGGAGTAGCTGGGTAGCAGGAAGAATGGCTGCTGAGGTGAAGGCCACTCAGGGTCTCTCACATGGGGAGGGAGATGGGTGGCGGGAGGGGACATGGCTCAGGGAGAGCTGGAGAGCTGGAGGTATCCTAAAGGGTGACTGTCAAGTTGAAGTTGGTGCAAAGTCAGCAGGGGGGGCCCACATAGGTGGCTCATCCTGATTGGGCCACTTAGGGAGAGACAGAGCTTGGAGACAGTGACACAAATCTGCTCCCAGGGACCATGAGGTGGAGTACTCTCTAGTCTTCACCTCTTGGAGTGAGCCCAGGCTAGCACCCCAGGCTTGCAGAGGGACAGCAATGGGGCTATGGCAGGGCCAGGCCACCATGCTCAGAGATAAGGTCTCCACAGAGTGGGGCGAGATGCAGAATATCACCACGACGCGGGAGCGGGTGGAGCTGCGGGGCATGGAGAAGTTCACCAACTACAGCGTCCAGGTGCTGGCCTACACACAGGCTGGGGACGGCGTGCGCAGCAGCGTGCTCTACATCCAGACCAAGGAGGATGGTGAGTCCACCCCACTGCTCAGTGCAGTTCCATCCAGGGCAAGGTGAGACGGGGCACAATCCTTTCTCCTGCCCCTTTGAGCCACTGTGGTGTGGCTTGAATGATTCCATTCCTGCTTTAGGGAGGACCCTGCTGACCACAGGTCATGTCAAAATGCCCTGGGAGTGACGCATATGGATCCCCTACTGCCCTCCCCTGCCACCTGCTCTCTGAAGCACTGAGTCGTAGGCCATTAAACCCTCTCTTCCACTCCTGCCCCAAAGGCATCATTTCCAGGGCACCTACTGTCCCACAAGGTGCAGCCTGGTTTCTTCTAGATATGAATGTTAGAGTTAGTGGGTAGAGCAAGAACATCACCCAGCATGCCCTGGGTTGGAGACTTGGTGGTCATTCCAGCATAGGCCAGGCCTGGACTCTCAAGGAGGGAAATGGGATGTGTCCCAAAGCTCTCCCTTGTCAGGGCAGAGCTAGAAGAAAGCCAGAGATAAGGGGCCCATCTCAGGGGAGAAGGACAAAGGAAGGGCAGCAGAAAGGGAGGTTGGAGCTGAGTCAGCCCAAGAAGGGAAGGGTCTAGAAAAGAGCTGACTTCTCACCAGGACCCAGAGCTGCATGTCTTCAGGGGGCTCCATTCAAAGCAGAGGGTGCTATGTGGGATTGGTATACACCTCTGGCTTCCAGGTCCACCTTCTTCCCCACCCCCATCTTTTTTTTTTTTTTTTGAGATAGAGTCTCAATATGTTGTCTAGTCTGGCCTTAAATTTCAGATTCTCCCGCCTCAGCCTCCCTAGTGCTGGGATTACAGCACATACCACATCAGACACTTAGTTGTTTCTTAATGCTCTGAGCCAGGTGCTGTATTCGCAGAATTATTATGTGAAGAGGGCACTTAGACAGTACCCATCATGGCTTCCTTCCCACTCAGTCTCAATTTCTTCAAGGAATATGGTGTTGAAAAAGAGGAACTCAGGCTAGGAATGATGGTGAGAATTTGCGTGCCCAGCGCAGAGCTCAGGGGCCAGACCAGCCCCCAGTCTGGCTTAATCTCCCTGCCGTCTCTTAGCTCCTCCACTGTCCCTTCTCTCCCCCTCAGCGCTGAGCAATTCTACACTTACCAGCCTGCCTGCCCTACTTTTCCTGTCATTAATCCCCCATCAAGGTTTCCCAGGACAGCTCCAGGCACAGCCACCTGCTCTTGCATGGAGGCTGAGCAGAGACAGCGCCCGCAGGCTGGTCCCATCCAGTACTGGGGGTGACAATGCAGGCACCTTTCTGGCTTCTACACATGGGCCCTTCTGCTGTGATCAAGGCCAGAGCATGAACGTCTCTGCGTGGGTTCGGTGCCCTGCACCACCAAACAGCACACCTGAAAACCCTTTAACCGAGTGGGAAGCACGACTAGCGCATGTTTTAGGAAGGTGGCCCTCGTTGGGCACAGGCAGTGGGTGGGGGAGGAGGGGCTACTATCAGAGTCAGAGAGGAGGACGGTCTGCACCAAGGCCACCTGCTGAGGACAGCTAGGACACTGGAGGAAATACGTTTTAAAACGCCTCCCTGAAGGTATCTGAGAGCTGTTAGGAGAGTGAACTACTGAGCCAGGATCCAAAGGAAAATAGAGGCCCGGGAGGCGAGCTGACGTGCAGAAGAGCCCTGTCCCTGGGGGACACCTGCTGATCTGGAGCGCGTCGGAGGCACCTGCGTCTCTGTGAACGCCCCTCACTCTGACCCGAGACCGTGAAGAACAGACAGCACTTTCACTCCAGCTGTACAAGTGGACCGGAGTACACAGCCCAGCTTTGAACCATCACGGTCCTGGACAGCTCACTGAAACGCCCCAGACTGCTGGGGCCCAGGTTGCCTTGGCTGTCAGAAGCAAGCACAAGTCCTCTGCATGAAAACGTCTTCAGGCTCAGATTATTTCTACAAAGAATCGGGCAAACGCTGTGTCTAGAATAGAAGAAAAAGTAATGGGGACAACATGACAAAACCCAGCGGAGAAAAAAGATTAAAAAAACAAATTTGCAAGGGTTCCAAATGTGAAATTATCAAACACTTTATTAAGATAATTATGCTCAATGGAGGACAGATATTGGCAAGCAGGAAGAACATGTTCAAATGGGAAGGGGAACAAGGGAGGGGGAGGGAGAAGGGAAGGAAAGGAAAAGGAAAAAAGAATAGAAGGAAAAATATGGAAATGAAGCTTTTGTAAATGAGGAGGGGAGGAAGTGTTGAAGGGAGGGGAATGGAGAAAAAAAGAGAATTAAGATATATTATGTACAGGTACAAATTCCCTATGATGAATGTGGTTGATATATATGACAAATATGTACTACTAAAAAAAAGTTTAAAAAGACACTTATGCTTAACAAGATCTCAATTTTCAAAGACACTGTCAAATGGAAAATGGAAAAATAAAAATTAATAATATTTAAAATTAAGAACTCAATATATGGGTTTAATGATACATTGGATATAGCTGAGGCGATAACCCTAGAAATGAATTATAGATCACCGGCAAATATCCAGATGAAGCGTATGAAGACGAATGGGAAATATAAAAGAGCAGGTAAGAGAAACAGAGAAGCGACCCTTCGACCTTAACATGCATCCAGATCACTTGGAAATCTTGTTAAAATCAGATTCCAATTCATAGATGTAGGGTGGAACCCAAGATTTTGCATTTCTAACGTATTTGCAGGTGCTTCCAATGCCACATCATGGACCATTCTGAGTATCAAGTACACAGCAGACACAATGAGAAGAAACCCCAGAGAAGGGCAAAAAGAGAATGCAGCAGAAGATACAATTTGTGAAAATGTAGTAAAATGGATAAAAGATATCAAGCCCAAAATTCAAGAAGTTCTAGAAACTCTGAAGGCAACAAATTAAAGAAATCTATACCTAAGCAGCACATTATAGTAAAACTGGAGGGAGTGCGTAGAAGAAGGAGGAAAAGAAGGAGGAGGAGGGGTGGGGGAGGGGAGAAAGAGGAGGAGGAGGAAGAAGAGGAGGAGGAGGAAGAAGAGGAGAAGAAAGAAATCTCAAAAGTAATTACAGGGAGAAAGACCAAAAACAAGATTGTCAGTTAACTTGTCAGAAACAATGGAAGCCAGAAAACACGGCCATGGTACACTCAAAGTATGTAAAGAAAATAGTTATCAACGTATGATATTTTACCTAATAAGACTATTCTTCAAGATTAGGATAAAGATATTTCAGGCAAATAAAACTGAGAGGACTTATCACCAACATACCTGCCCTGGAGAAATATTAAAAGGTGTTCCTTAGCTCGAAGGAAAATGATCCCAGGTAAAAGCCCAGTGATGCCATAAGAAAAACAAAGCAATTAAGTGGGGAATATATGAGTAAACCTAAATTAATATTTAATGCATGGTGGTAATGTATATACAGAGTTAAAATATCTAACAATAACATATAAAGTGGGAGATGATGACTAAAAGTTCTAAGGTCTTTACATCGTCTGCAACAAAAAGTACCAATTGATATTAGCTTTTGGTAAGCTAAAGATTTGTGTAGTAATTTATTTGTGTAACTGCTAAAAGTAATATAAAGCTAAATAATAGTCAAGTTAATAGAAGAGGAAAATGGAATCTTTTAAATAATCTGAAAGAAGGTACTGGAGGAGAGAAAAAAACAGAATAGGTAGGACAGTAGGAAATATTTGGTAAGATGGTATATTTAAGTCCAAATATACCAGTAATTGCATTAAAGATAAATTTTACTAAAGTATACATTCAAAAGATAAAGACTATCAGACTGATAAGCAAAAACCAAAACCCAAATATATGCTGTATATGGAAGACATCTGAAATATAAAGGTATAGAGCAGTTCAACATGATGAAAAGAGACAAAAAAATACCACACGAACTGTCCAAAAGAAAACTAGAATATTAATATCATACCTAGTACACTTTAAGGCAAAAAGCATTAATAATGATAAAAAATTTACTAGGCAAATAAAATAATATTACATTTGTATGCATCTAATAACTTCAAAATATATGAAAATAAAAATTGATCAACTACAAAGAAAAATAGACATTAGATTTTTCCACATCTCTGTCAATAACTGTTGGGGGGAAGGTGTGCAAAGATAGACAAGGTTGAACACTACAGTTAGCACCCTCACACCAGTGCCCACCCACAGCCTCTGCACCCCTCAGCTGCGCAGGTCAAAGGATCCACTGTAGGGAGGAAGAGGAGAGTCGGGGATGTTTCTGAGTGGCTGCACTCAGGCCCCAGTTGGATGATAATACTGGAGTTATTTTATTTAGCCCCAAGTTGTTAGCAACTTACTGGGCATCGAGGAAGGTGTCACAGCTGAGAGTTGAGAGAAGGAAAGCAAAAATGATAATCCTTGCAATCTATTGGGTGTCTTTGATGTGGTAGACACTGTGCCAGGTGATTTATTTTAATTAATACTAATTCTCACCACAACCCTTTAGTGTGGTTATAGATACCTATAGACGGGCTAACTGAGGCTCAGAGAAGTAAAATAAATTGAATAGGGTACAAGCAGTATCCCCAGAGAAGCATAAAAGCCCCCGGGAGGGAAGACAAGAGCACAGCACAGTGGAGAGATGGAGATGGGAAGCGTGACTAGGAGCTGGAAACTTCCAGCCCCGTAGGCAGAGCCCTGAGGTCCCAGCGAGGTTGAGCAGGCCCGGAAATGGGGCAAGGGACGCTCAGAGTTCTTATGAGTCAGGACTCACCTAGGATGGACTTCCTCATCACTTCTAAGGTGGACTTTCCTTCCTGAAACCAAGAAGGGCCTAGCCAGCAAGCAGGACCAAGTTGTGGTCCCAGCCTCAAGGAATCCACAGTGTGGTAAATACAGGCCTATGTGGTTAGGAAGGGCATCAGGACAGGGGTTAAAGTAAAAGGGATCAAGATGAGCTCCTCAGGAGCTGTTTCTCCCTAAGTCCGTAGTTCTGGCCAGGGGCTCCATTTCAGAGACTTTATTACAGGCACCAAATGAGCCCCACTCTCCCCCAGCTGTTTGCCTTGCTGGACCCTCCCCTTTAAACCATAGCTCAAGGAGGCCACCTCCAGGAAGCTCTCCGAGACTGATGGGTCTCTGTCTCCTGCTTCTGGTACTCCTGTCTTCCTCCTTTCTCTGATTTGACCAGGCTTTCTCCCTGCTCAGTTCCAGGTCCCCCTGCTGGCATCAAAGCCGTCCCTTCATCAGCTAGTAGTGTGGTGGTGTCTTGGCTCCCTCCCACCAAGCCCAATGGGGTGATCCGCAAGTACACCATCTTCTGCTCCAGCCCTGGGTCTGGCCAGCCGGTAAGTGGGGCTCTAGAAATAATGATGGGGACCAGAGAAAAGTCCTAGAAAGAAAACACAGGATCCACTGGCTTCCAGACCAAAACCTGGGGCTGCTGGGATCTGTACTTCTAACTGGAATCGTAGCTAAGACGGGGCACTGGTCACCCTAGAGTGGCTGAAGCCTTACCTCCTGTCCATCTGGGGTCAGCTCTCCGCTCCAGAGGCTGCCAGACTGTCATAAGCCTTGGAGGCCCTTGGAGGCAGGCAGATTGCGACCGAGAGTGCAGGGGGAAAGGAAGGCTGGTCTCGGCCCTTCTGGACTGGCTGATTATGGAACCTCCTAGAAGGTTCCAGGGATGACGAGTTGGTCCGTGGCCTCTGGAAATGAATGGCCTTTGAGCAGGGTCATTCTGGGCTTGGGGTGCTGCTGGAGCTCGGCCCTGAGTGATCGCCTCAGCATGGAGCCAGCTGTGGGAGAAGGGAAGATGGGGAGCAGAGAGAGGCAAGGGCTGCTCTCTGCAAATGTTTGGGGAGAAAACAGAGTCTGAGGCCTGGCCCCAACCCTGGGGGCACAGAGCCAGCCTCAGTGGAGGCACAGTGCAAGGGGTTAGCCTTATCCCTGCCACCGAGCACTCAGGGATCCCGCAGAGGAAAGAGAGGCTATCCCATAATATCCCCTGTCTCTTCCTGATCTCCAGCCACACATGCACAAAGTCCCACCAAGTAACTTCTCCAGAGCACACCTGTTCTAGGTGCAGGAGGGGTACAGACCCCTGCCCTGAGCAGCTTCCAGTCTAATGAGGCAGGCAGAGCACTGTGCACAGCAAGCCATGAGCACCATCAGAGAGATGGCTCAGGTTGAGGGCATGAGGCAGGAAGAGGAGGCCGGCTTCTCCCACCATCAACATCAACATCTCCCTCAGCAGCCGCACCAGCATCTGCATGAGCTTTGGGCCACCAAGAAAGCTGCCCTGAAATCGCTCAGTAATTGCATCGTTTCCTCCCATACCGCTCTGCTTCTTTATGAATTCCCCTCCAGCTGGTGGGACTGGCTCCTCACCAGTGAGGCCAGAATTCTCTGTGCCAGGGAAGGGGGAGGCTTGAGCCCTCCTCGCCATCCTCGTGGCCACCACCTCACATGCAGCACAGCACGTGCAACACACCCAGAGCAGGGGACAAGAGACTTCATGACACCCTACAAAGCCACCTCCTGCCCCTTACAGCCACTCCCTGTCCCTGCCAGGGGAACTACCCTCCTGGCTTCAGTGGCAGGATTAGTGCTGCCCCTTTTTACCCTTTGTGTAAATGGAGTCCTGCCCTCATGTGGCTTCTTCTACTCACATGATTTTGCATGTGTGAATTCCATCCACATAGTTGTGTGTGGTTATAGATCGAGCCTTCTCCCTTCTGCATAGTTTTCAACAGTGTACAAATACTGTATTCCCATTTATTTATTCACTGTGCTGTCCACCCTTGTTGGAAGGCTTGCGGGGAGGGGGTCAGTTTGGGGTGAATCGCCCGGGGCTGCTATTCAAATCCCATATACATCTCTTGGTTCTCATGTGCATGAGTTTCTGTGGTGTGTGCGTGTAGGAGAAGTACTGGTCCCGGGCCTGCAGATGTTAGCTGAGAGCACCCTACCACTGCTGGGTGCCTGTGCCAGTGACCCCTCACTCACAAGGGATAAAACTTCCAGTTACTTCACGTTTGCACAGGTCCTCGGTACTTTCCAATCAACATTTTCATCCCTGCCTTCTGCTCCCATTCCCCCATCCACACACATTCTAGGCTGCCATGACACTGAACACCCGCTCTGCCTTTGCACAGCTGCACATCTTTGCCCCCCTCCGTCCTAGCATGGGATGCTCCTCCATCACACCTAAATGCCTTGGGTGGCAATTCTCGCATTTGTTTCCTGCACTGACTCAGGCCCTGGAAGGACAGGGGAAGCACCCTTTCATCTTTGGCTCCCCAGCCATGGAACACTGTGCTAGGCACATTCTGCTCACTTGTACATGTTTGATGAGTGAATAAGTAGCAGCCTAGCAACTGCAACACTGTAGATACTGGAAAGTTTCCTTCCATAACCGATGGGAGAAAGCAGTCATTTTCTGGCTTGGGATTTTGTAGTTATTTCCTCCTCCAAAAATGAAGTCTTGCAAAGAGATTGGTTTCTGGGAGCCTCCTCATTAGCTCAGGCTTCTGGAGTTTCCAGTCAGCTGGATAGGAGACTCCTCCCAGGCCCCAGAACAGAGCTCCCAGTCCCCATCCTCTCCTCCTGCTGCTGGAGTCCCTGGGACTGTGCTAATCAGCTTTCTGTTACTGTGACAAATACCTGAGATAACCAACTTTAAAAAAGGAAAGGTTTATTTTGGCTCATGGTTTCCAAGTTTCAGTTCATGGTCTCTTGCCCTGCTGCCTTTAGGCCTGTGGTGAGGTAGAGCATCATGGTAAAGCACGTGGTAGAGCAAGATGGTCACCTCATGGCAGCTGGGAAGCAAAAAGAGAGATGGGAAGGGGCCATCTCTCGATGCCTCCCGATATCCCCTTCAAGGGCCTGGTCTCAGTGGCCTAACTTCCTTCCACTAGGCCCCACCTCCTAAAGCTCCAGCACTTCCAGTAGCACCACAGGCTGGCACCAAGCCTTAAACACATAGGCCTCTGGGAGACATTCAAGATCCAAACTACAGCGAGGCCCCTCCTTCCAAGCTCTTCATGTCCTGAGTGCATAGGACCCTCCTCTCTCCAGGGGAGACTTCCCACTGGACGGTGTCCCACTGGTCTGATGAGAACAGACCTTTGGTACTTTCCACTCAATGTTTTCATCATGTCTCTGATGTGTCTCAGGTCTAATGAGAACTTCAGTTCTGCCACATGGGAAGACTGGGAAGGAGGGGACAAGAGGTGGGCTGAGCTCAGGAGGGACCCAGGGACCCAACCGCCATGTGTGCCATTATTACTTTCCACAGATGTATTCCAAATTCCAAACAGCTGTGATACCAGCTCATTTATGAAGGATAGGTCTGGACGGGGGGCTGGGGGTGAGGGCACAAGTGTACTACAGGCATGAGTGTGGGTTGGAGGCAAGTGAGGAAGACTGGGCGTGTGGCACATGTCAGGGGCAGGGTGTGAACATGCACACGTGGATGCCTCAGAGTGGAAAGTGCAAGTGGCGCTGGTTCCTGATGAGCTCCTAGGAGTGGCCAGATCCGCACTGAGTCTGGGTAGGAAGTTTACCAAACACTTTAATACATCTGTTGGTTTTCTATGATTCTAAAAATAATACAAGTTTATATAGAAAATTCTGTAAAATACAGAATTCTGTAAAATACATTTGTGTTCTCGCTCCCTAAAGATAAACGCTAGTGATGCTTTGGTGTACAGTGTGCTAGTCTTTGATCTGCACATATATTAGGGGCTGTCTCAGTTTGCTTTTTTACAAAATTAAAATAAAATTTTACATAATATTATGTAACCTGCTTTTTTCACATAACTTATATAGGCACTTTGCCATGCCATTCTGAATGATCATCCAACATGATCCTGAATGGCCATTTATGCATATTATTAAAAAGTGTCCCATTTTTCTATATTTTTTGTATCACTCAAATTTTCACCCTATAAATAATGCTTCAGTCAACATTCTCCACAAAAAGTCTTTTGCACATATTTTAATATTTTCTTAAGGTAAATTTCTACAGAAGTTCTTGAGTCACTAAGAGTGAATAATCTTAAGGGTCTGCATTCACATTTACAAATTTGCCCTTAAGAAAATTTACACCAACATATGTTTCCACCAGCACTGTAGATACCTGTGGCCTGGTATGGATTACCACCCTTGTCCTGTACATCTATGACTATCCCCAGTTTGCTTTTTGTTTTGTTTTGTTTTCATTTTTGCCAGTTAAATTTTTATTTTAAAACAGTGTTTTTTTGGGCTGTGTTTTTCTTCTTTGGAGAATTATCAGATTAGTTTTTTTATTTAGATTGCTCTTTTTTTCATATTGATTTGTAAGCAGTCTTTACATTCTAAGAGAATAATCATTTTGTATAAATTGCAAGTGTTTACCAGTTGATTTCTTGCCTTTTAATTCTGTTTTTGATAGACCATAGTATTTCCTTTTATAGAACTTGAACTTATCTGTCATTTCCATTTATGATGTTTGTCTTTATTTTTATTAGAAAGACAGATAAATATTTAACTATAGTTTCTTTCACAATCTTATTTTTTTTTAATTTGATCCCCTGGGACTTAATTTGGAGAGGTAACTTTAGAAAGTAATTGCAAGGGCATTTAGATTAAAAAGAAGGCACCCGAGATTGGGTAAAGCTCGTATTTTCAAGAGGAAGTCAGACTTTCCTGCCCCGTATAGGCATAGATGCACCCTGAGGCATACACTGACACACAGATCAGTATGCTCACCTTTTTCGAAGTACACACACACACACACACACACACACACACACACCCTTATTCTCACTGAAAATGAGGCCAGAGAAGAACATGCCCCAGCTTCCGAAGGACTCCTATACTCCTTGCCTCTTTACGCCTCACATTCACAACAAAGGCAGGCAGAACTGTGTTGCTTCCTAATTTGCAGGAGAGAAAACTGAGGCCCCGGGGAGCATGGACAACAACACGCATCGTACACTTAGTAAGAAGGGCGAGCAAGAATTGCAATCACTACACCACCCGAGGCCTCCTGCACAGACAGGAACTACAGACTGAACACGCTAGCCTGCAGAGTGCTGTGGCTGCATTCAAGAGGGCTTCCAACTACCAGCGCCCAGGCTAGCTCTGCGCCTCTCCCCAGCGAGCCTTGGGTTCAAGGCTAGAGCCCCATGAAGAAGGCAGGAGGAGGAGTCTGCCAGAGAGCTCAGTGTATATTGAGGAGGATGCCTATCCCTTCTCCCTAACATTCCCCTGCAGATGGCTTGGGCCCAAAGGGATGTTTTCTCTTATAAGTCATTGGGCTCCCCAGCCTCCTACAGGAGCAAAGAATGTCCCTCTGTGACTCCATATCTGGCTGGAAGTCTGTCTCTCCACTCATGCATGCATGCATCTACATGTCCCTGTGCATGTGCACATGCGTGTGCAAGAGCCCACGACTGCAGAGATAACTAATCATTAGTTCCCTCTGCCTTCGGGGGGCCCCCATCTGTTCCTGGGGCCGCGCTCCCACCTTGGACTTCCGCCCTGCTTTCAAAGGGGCTCTAGTGCTGTCCTCTTCTCCCTTCCCTGAGGTTGACCAAAAAATAAAATAAAATGAAAGTCAGCCCCATCTCGCCTGTACCAGGGAAGAGGCTGACAGGAGGTCTGCAAACTAGCGCTTATCAAAAGCTCCTTCTCAAATTCATTTCAATATCTGAGCCTCTGGTTTCCAAGGCAACATAATCTTTTCATCAAAGCAACTGGTAAAACCACTGGGATCTGATATTGTTTTGTTGGCAACTTGTCAAAACTGTCATTTGGTTAAAAAAAATTTTATAGATTTATGTAACCTACAAATATATATGGTGATCTATACCACTAATAATCATTAATGAAGGACTACCCAGCAAAGCTCTTGCAGCACCTTCTCCCACCCCTTCCTGCAGAAGGAAGGAGTGTAATTAGACGGCAGGGCTGGGAGGTGACTCTGAGCCAGGGACAGGCTGGGGGCACCTGTCTACCGCTCTAATAAGGCAAAAGCAGTAATTTAGCTTCTTCCCAGAAACTCTTTCTTTTCTCACCATTTTTCTGGGACTCTCCGTCCCACATCCTCCTTTCTCTGATTTCTCCCATCTCACCCAAAATACCCACATTCCCTGGTCTGGTGCCACAGCTGCCAGAGCCTGCATCACTCAGAAAGGTAAACTGAGGCTGTCCCAGCACCCCCGCCACACCCAGCACAAATGCCAGCCAGTGCTGCTCCCAAACTGGAAGAGGACAAACTGAACAAAGTCCTGCCTCCCACGAGAGCTGCTGTCCCCTCCTCTGGTCCAGGGGGCTGCAGAAAGGAGCAGGTTGGAGACCAAGGGCCTGGGCTCTGCTTCTTAGCCCACTTTGCCCTGCCCCCACAGGCTCCTAGCGAGTATGAGACCAGTCCAGAGCAGCTCTTCTACCGGATCGCCCACCTGAACCGTGGGCAGCAGTACCTGCTGTGGGTGGCAGCCGTCACCTCCGCTGGCCGGGGCAACAGCAGCGAGAAGGTCACCATCGAGCCTGCCAGCAAGGGTGAGAAGCCTCGGGCTGGGGCAGACAGGCAGAAGCGCCCTTCCAGAATTCTGTCTCTCCCCAAATAGGGGCCCTCTCCCCTCCACCTGTGACCCGGCTGTGAGGAGCTGGCCATTCGCCTCCCTCCTGCAACCACCAAGACTGGGTCTCTGCTGCCCCCTGACTCCAGGAAAGCCACACAGCAGGCTGCAGCCAGCCCCACAGCCTACTCCACACACAACCTGCTCACTCATTGAAAGAAGGGGAGGCAGCCTCACCACCCGTGCTGAGCCATGTCCCAGTGCCCAGCCCCTCGGGAGCGGGGGGGAGCTGCAAGCAGGGTGCACCGCTGGCACAGAGCAGCCTGGCCCTGAGGAGAGCACTCTGCTGTGGGGACACTGTGGGCAGAGGGTCCCTGTGACGTGCCCATCAATGCTGGGAAGCCGAATTGCTGGCCTGGGCATAAGTGTGGCAGGCAGGTACACCTGACTTTCGAAAGGAATGACACTTCTAAGGCCCCAAGCTCTGTCCCAACATTTGGGCCAAGCAATGGGCCACAGTGAGCCCAGGCCTTTAGGTTCTCCACTTGGTTCTGCCCTCTGTGGGCCCTTCCTCTTGCCCCATCTCCTCTCTCAGCCACCACTTAACCACACACATACACACACACACACACACACACACACACACACACACACAGAGTCATACACACACATACACTCATGCACACTTGCAAACACATACTCAGACATATGCACATACTAACATAAATACAGATACCATACACATATAATATACACATATATATACCCACATTTATACACACACAGATGCTGGGACACCCAACACACCCCGCATGCCTTGGCAGTGTGGCCCCTGCACCTGCCCTCTCCTCCCTGCCTCCTGGTGAAGACCCAGAGCGTGTCACTTCTCTGTCTGTATCCCCTTCTGCTAATGACTCCCAAGTCTGTCTCCAATCCAGGCATACTTCTCACTCTCCAGAACACGCAGACCTGGCTGTGTCCCAGCCGCTCCCCTCCGCATGGGCCCCACGTGGACATCAGGTTCAGTGTGAAGTGGGGTCTTCCAGCCTCACCTGCCAAACCTGCTGTGTCCTTGCCTCCCTGAGGGCTCTGTCACCATCTAAATGGCCCAGCCAGAGTCCTGGGGACTCATCCTCACCCACCCCATCAAAACTAGTCCAGCTGGGTGCAATGTTGCACACCTGTAATCCCAGGACTTGGGAGACTGAGGCAGGAAGATCGCTGTGAGTTCAAGGCCTGCCTGGGCTACATAGTGAGTTCAAGCCCAGCCTGCACTACGTACCGAGACCCATCTCAAACAAACAAAACAACCTCATCCAGCTGAAGCTCTTGTCAGTCTTCGTCATGGGCTCTAATCTCCCCTCTACCACACATCTCCTCCAGCCTGTGTGCTGGCCCCATCTTGTCACAACCTTGCCCTCCAGGGCTGCCTCTACCAGCGCAGCCAGAGCTTTATCCAAAACCTCTCTGACTTGAATTGTAAATTTGGGGAGTCCTAAGGAAGGGGGCCACGGGAGGGTTACATGGTAGAAGTAGAGTGGCCCTCACCCTGTCTCCCCTGTAGCCCCAGCTAAGATCATCTCATTCGGGGGCACCGTGACGACACCCTGGATGAAGGATGTCCGGCTGCCCTGCAATTCAGTGGGAGACCCAGCCCCCACTGTGAAGTGGACCAAGGACAGGTACGCATCGGGCCAAGGAGGCATGGGGTGGCCCTGCTGAAGAGGGAAGCCCGAGTGTCCTCTGCCGCTGCTGAGCCCCTTCCTGGCCCTGTGGAGGCTCTGCTCTCACAGTGGGCTGGCCTCGAGGTTCACCTGTCAGGAGGCCAGGATCTCCCCTCCTGGGGTGGTGGAAGAGGCGGGATTACCAAAGACCCCCCCAGGAAGTGCTGACCACAACCCCAAGAATCCAGGGTCCCCGCAAGCCTCTTCCTGCTCTCAGCTTATTTGCCCCCACACCAGGGAGGGCCCCAGGACAAGGGACCCATTCCTCCACTGCTCCCTTGCCCTGCAGTGAGGACTCAGCAATCCCCGTGTCCATGGATGGGCACCGGCTCATCCACACAAACGGCACCCTGCTGCTGCGTGCTGTGAAGGCCGAGGACTCGGGCTACTATACCTGCACAGCCACCAACACCGGTGGCTTCGACACCATTATCGTCAACCTTCTGGTGCAAGGTGAGACCCCGACAGGAGAGAGTAGGAATCACAGGGTTAGTAGGGGTGGAAACCAAGGTCTGTCCCCTACCCCAGGGGACAGACCTTGAAACAGACACGGGAATAGACGTGGAGACAGGAAGACTGGGGAGAAGGAGCAATGGGGACACACAGAGCATGGAAGAGCCAGGGCTTTCCCATCATGGGATCCCCTGTGCCCCATCGTCAGGGTCTGCCCTCTGAGCTGAGGGTTGTGATTTCCCTCACAGTCCCCCCGGACCAGCCCCGCCTCACTGTCTCCAAAACCTCTGCTTCGTCCATCACCCTGACCTGGATTCCAGGCGACAATGGGGGCAGCTCCATCAGAGGTGAGGAGGGGTCTGGATGAGGGGAGAGGAGGGGAAGGAATCTGGGCAGGGGAATGGGCTTCATCCACTGCCATCGCTTTTCCCCATAACGCCTGGGAAATGATCAGGGGGTGAGGGGGGATTCTGACACAAGAAGGGTGCTCAAGTGCATGGAAGGTGCACCTAGCCCCTTACCACCCATGAGCTGGGCAGGCCTGAAGTTTTCCTCTCTGGGCCTCGGTTTCCCCATCCGTCAAAGTAGACAAATGCACTAGATCAGTGCTTCTCAAGCGTGAGTGTACGTATGAATCACCAAGGACCTTGTAAACATGCAGCAGGTCCGTAGTGGGCCTGAGAATCTGCATTTCTAACAAACTACCAGATGATGCCAATCCTGGGGGAGATTCCCGTGGAGCTGAGGAGAGAGCTGTGAACTACCCCAGGCTGGAACGAAGGCCCTCCGGCTTTGCATATAACTTGCATATGCCCCTCCCAACGGTCAGCGGGTCCACCCTGCTGCTGTCTGCAGCCCTGACCCCACGGAGCCCACTGGGAAGCCCAAGTCGGGCCCCACTGCCCACCTTGCCTGGCCCCGCCCTGAGCCACGCTGTCCCACAGGTTTCGTGCTGCAGTACTCGGTGGACAACAGTGAGGAGTGGAAGGACGTGTTCATCAGCTCCAGCGAGCGGTCCTTCAAGCTGGACAGCCTCAAGTGTGGCACGTGGTACAAGGTCAAGCTGGCGGCCAAGAACAGTGTGGGCTCCGGGCGAATCAGCGAGATCATCGAGGCCAAGACCCACGGGCGGGGTGAGGCCGGGGTCAGGGTGGGCGGGGCCGGGAGGGTGTGGGTGGGGGTGGCTGGGGGCGAAGGGACCCAGATGCATAGGGGACTGAAGGCAGGAGACTATTAGACCACCTTCCCATCGCTAGAGCACCTTGATAACAGAATCATCATCGCCGGGAAAAACTGGTCCCGCTTCCCTGCCAGCGGTGACAGAAGGGTGGCACCTTCTCCTTCTTGCCCGCGCTCACCCTTCACTGCTGAGGCCTCTCTCCCTTTCCTTCTCTTCCCCTCCCACTCCCTGGCGCAATCCCATCCCTCCTGTGCCCCTGTGCCGACCCACCACGGGTCCTTCCCAGCAGGGATGAGTGCTCTCTTCCTGCTCAGGCTCTCTAACCGCTCTTCTCCCTCCGGCCCCCAGAGCCCTCCTTCAGCAAAGACCAACACATCTTCACCCACATCAACTCCACGCATGCTCGGCTTAACCTGCAGGGCTGGAACAACGGGGGCTGCCCCATCACAGCCATCCTACTGGAGTACCGGCCCAAAGGGACCTGGGCCTGGCAGGGCCTCCGGGCCAACAACTCCGCAGAGGTGTTTCTGACTGAGCTGCGAGAGGCCACGTGGTACGAGCTGCGCATGAGGGCTTGCAACAGCGCCGGCTGCGGCAACGAGACTGCCCAGTTCGCCACCCTGGACTACGACGGCAGTGAGTCAGGAAGGGCAGGAGGGGCAACCCCGAGGCTGATGAGGGAGGCTGGCAGACTGGCAGACACATGACAGACAAGTAGAAAAACAGGCGGGATACAGCCAGGGAGAAGAGCTGGCAGGCAGAGAGAGCAGCAGACGGACAGCAGGCAGGCAAGTGGACAGATGTCCAGTGGCTAGTACAGACAGACCAGCAGTCAAAGATCAGAGACGCTAAAGGCAAAGCATCTTCAGAGGCACAGTCCCTGCGTTCCATTGCTCCAGTGAGATGGCAAGGGAGAGGAGCTGGAGTTGCAGCTGATGCCCTGGCCTCTGAGAACTCTGCTAATGGTATGTCAGCCAGCATGGGACAGGCTGAGCTGCAGTAACAAACATTAAGAGCCTGGCAGCTTAACCCAGTTAGAAGCTTTTTGTTGATTTTCTTAAAGTCCTCTCAGGTTGGCTGGCTGACACCTTTTAGCTACATCATCTTGAACGTAGAGCCTCGGAGGTCCCCAAAAGAGAGAGAAAAGGCACAATGCTTCTTGCCTTTCTTGGCCACGGTTTGGCATGCATCACTTCTTTTCACACTCTAGTGTGAAACTAGTGTTCAAACTAGTCATGTGGCTCCAATCCAGCTGCAAGGAAGTTTGGGAAATGTAGACAAGCACATGATTAATATTTGAAGAACACCTAACTGGTGTCTGCCACATAGGGATATCTCACATACACGCACACACGTGCACACACACTATACACGCAGGTCCATTAAAGGAACATGGGTGACTGAACTCATAGGGACCTATTGTCACAAGGTAAAGAGAGTCTGCATATGTGTTAAGGAAACAGAATAAAAGCAGTGTCAGGAGGAGATGGACCCAAAAAGGAAGGTTTCATGAAGGAGATGACTCTTGAGCAAAGCCTGGAAACCAGGATCAGGGCTCGCAGAGAGTTATGTTGGCAGGAGAGCTTATCATTTCCTCCCTGGGGCACCCGAAGTTAGCAGACCTTCCTGGGGAGGAGCAAGCAGGGAGATGATGCAAGAGCAGTTTGAGTCCCCATCAAGGGAAGAGAACAGCGTCCCACTGTCCTCACCACTCCCCAGTTTTCTCCCTTCGTTATCCCCAGCCCCATTCCTAGCTGGATGTAGGAATTTAAACCCATCAATTCACCCTCTCCAATTAAATACTGAACCCCACAAGACAGGAAACTTTACTCTGAGAGATTTCAGAATAACTCTAAAACAATACCAGGAAAAGAGTAGCATAACATAATGACTCACAACTGAACTGTCCATGGCTGTCCTAATGGGACAAGAATTTGGGGGAGTAAAGGGGAGAATCAGGGTTCTGCACCAGGAGGTGGAGCTCGGAGACCAGGTCAGCAAGAGAAGTCAAAGGGTTTCCCCACCCATGGGACTCCCTGCATAGTACTTGGCTCAGAAGGAACACCCGATTCCCTTCTTTACTCCCATCCAGGCACCATCCCGCCTATCAAGTCTGCTCAAGGAGAAGGAGATGATGTGAAGAAGCTGTTCACCATCGGCTGCCCGGTCATCTTGGCCACACTTGGGGTGGCACTGCTCTTTATTGTACGCAAGAAGAGGAAGGAGAAGCGGCTGAAACGGCTCCGAGGTGGGGGCATTTCCTCTGGGCTTTGCAGGAACAGGTATTGACTCTCGGTCACCCTGGCCACTTTTCAGTGGCTCATGCCACCATCCGGGCTAGAGAGAGTGCCTGAGTCCTTTCAAAGAAGAGCTGCCACTCAAACCTTCTGAAGCCTGCTTAGTTGTTTTCTTCTCTGTGCCCCCAGTCTCTGTGTCTGCACCAGCCAGGGCTGACACTGATAAATACACATCTCTAGGACCTGCTCAGTTCTGAATGGGCAGTTTCTATGCCACATTAAATGCTAAATGCTTTGAATATCATCCCCTTTTCCAAATGTAATACTACGGTCTGGTATAAATGGGTCTCACACACCTCAATGTAGTAGATGTCAGCATCCGACATCTACTAGTTACTTCAAAAATGTTTATTCATTCATTCAAAAAACATTTATTGAGTCTGCTCCATCATAGATATTGCCAGACATTACAGATATAAAGATGAATGAAGAAGGGACAGGCTATGCCTTTAGAGATCACAGTCTAATGTGAGAAGTCAGGGAATAATAGTAACACAGAGTGGAAATTATTAATCTCCCTGTGGTGGGTGGATGAATGGATGGTTGGATGACTGAATGGATGAGTCATCAGATGCTTGAATGGAAGGAGGTATTGATGGATGAATGGATGGATGGAGGAATGGAAGGATGGATGGATGGATAATTTAGATGGATGACTGGATAAAAGAATAATTGGAACAGTGGGATAATTGGATGAATGTTGAATGAATGGGTGGTTATATGGTGATACAGATGATTGGATGGAAGACTTGATATATAAGTAGAAAGATAGTAGATGGGTGCTGAATGCATGGTTGGATGGGATGGGTAGACATTTAGATGGTTGAATGGATGATTAAATGAATGGTTTAATGGATGGATAATGGATGAATGCTTGGTTGAGTGGGTAGATGAATGGGTGGATGGTTGGGTGTATGATTGGATAGATAGATGGTTGGGTGGTTGGATGGCTGGATGACACATGCAGTTATCGAGATTTACTCTAACAGATCATTCTCAGATATCAGAGTTCTAAGTGCTTAAGTAGGCCCTTTGATTCTTCCTATATCATAATCTGAGAATTCTATCATACTCAACCCCCCCTCTGAGACTCCCAAATCTGTTTATGCACATTTTAGGAACAGAAGCCCAACTACAAGAAGAGGTGAAGCCTCTTGGTTGATATGAGAGTTAGTCATCTAAACTCATCCTCCACTCTCTTCTCTCCCCAAGAAATAATTGAGGGTAGGTCCTTCAATAGTGCCTATTTCCAGCCTGTTAGGGTGTCGTGTTTAATTAAAATCAGTCTACAAAGCAATGGAGTGCTTACTCCGTCCCCTGACCTTTGGGAAAGACCTTCCCATTAGATAGAAATATGAGGAAAGTAGTGAATTGGGAGCAGTGAAACCTCACCACGATTTGGGCTGTTCTGTAGGTCTTTACGCTTCTCCCTCTGCTTCATAGGAGACCATTCCCATTCCAGCGAACTCCCACCTCTTTCCCTGCCTCTTCCAATTGTCATCCTGCTCAAACTCCATTCTCACCCAGCCCTCTCTCTGCTGTTTTTGCAGATGCAAAGAGTTTGGCAGAAATGTTGATCAGGTGAGTGTCACATAGCTGCTGCTTCTCTCATCCCCTCACCCTTCTCCCCTGCAGAGGATACAGGAGCCTTCCTCTGTATCCCTCTCCTGTTCTACTCCCAGAATAGGAGGCAGGCTTCTAAGATCCCACCGCCCTGCAGAGACCCTCCCCGAACCCTTTGTGGCTGCTGAGCCATCCACCTCCTCTCCTTCCCACAGCAAGAACAACCGAAGCTTTGACACCCCCGTCAAAGGGCCACCTCAGGGCCCCCGGCTACACATTGACATCCCCAGGGTCCAGCTGCTCATCGAGGACAAGGAAGGCATCAAGCAGATCGGTGAGCAACAAGTGCACAGCTCTCTGCCCCACTCCAGGTGTGCCTGCCCAGAACACAGCCCCGGAGGGCATCCACAGCCCTCACACAGTACTTTGGGCCCCAGCAGCAGCCCCACCACAGCTCAATAGCCCCGGAACCAGTGCAGCTTCTCTCAAGGGCTGTTTCCCCTCCATCCAGTGGAGAGGATCACTAGCCTTTTGGGGACTCAGCATCAGATAAAGGCAAAGAGAAATTTTGGGAGTGAAGAGGTTTGGCAAGAATTCCTGATGATTTCCCTTTTCCTTCTAGGAGATGACAAGGCCACCATCCCTGTAACGGATGCCGAGTTCAGCCAAGCTGTCAACCCTCAGAGCTTCTGTACTGGTGTCTCCTTGCATCATCCTGCCCTCATCCAGAGCACAGGACCCCTCATCGATATGTCTGACATCCGGCCAGGAACCAGTATGCATTACCCCCAGGGAGACAGGCCTCTCCTCACACAGGGGTCTTGGGCACACCACAGGGCAGAGGTGAAACAGGAAAAGGAAAGAGGGAGGAGGGGGCAGCATGGAATGAAAGCACACAAAGAGCACTTGAGTACGGACTGACTACTGTGACCTGGGGCATATCCCTGACCTTGTCTCTCTGTGCCTCAGTTTCCACGCCTAAAAATTTTGAACAAGGTTTGGATATCCTTGCACTTCAAGGGCCTTCTGTCTCAAACACTGTTGCTCTAGACACAAGGATGGAATATAGCAAAGACCTTAGGGCAGTGGCGGCAAAACTACGGCATACACATGCCACAGCGGGCTATTTGTTATCACTGAAAGCGATAAAAGATTCGCATCATTGCCTGAGGGAGCGGATGGATAGTCAGAGGCAGCAAGAGAGAGCATTACATTCTTCTCCAGGAGGAAGGAAAAGATGAGGTGGCTGGAGAGGACAAGGACCGTGTCCATGTCCTCCACGTCCAGACTCTGTCACTCTCCTCTTCTCGGGGATCTCTGTGGTCAGGAGAGGTAGCATATTAGCATTCCCAAGGGTGCTTCTGTGGCTGCTTCTGCCTCGCCCCTTGCTCCCCTCCACCTTTCTCACTAAACACCAGTCGCCCATGCCCAGATGCACTCATCTCTTGCCTCCCTCCATGCAGACCCAGTGTCCAGGAAGAATGTGAAGTCAGCCCACAGCACGCGGAACCGGTACTCAAGCCAGTGGACCTTGACCAAGTGCCAGGCCTCCACACCTGCCCGCACCCTCACCTCCGACTGGCGCACCGTGGGCTCCCAGCATGGTGTCACCGTCACAGAGAGTGACAGCTACAGTGCCAGCCTGTCCCAGGACACAGGTGTGCCCAGGGTCCCGCCTGCACCCTCCCTACCCTCCTCCAGGCCCCTTTCATTCAGTTTTACCTTCCGTTTTTCCCAACTGCTTCCCACCAACTCGTAGGGGCAAAGGCACAAGTCACTTCCATTTCAGCTGTCCACTGACCCGTGGTGTGGCTGTGACAAAAACAGTTGCCCTCAATGAGCTCTCCTTGGTCAAGGATTTTATTTTGATCTACCCAAAACCTGTCAGGAAAAATGGTGCACAGGATATTTGTTGGAGAAAAGCCTGAGTGTTCCAGGGGATGGTTGTTTATTATCAAGAATGAAAAATGAGCCAGGCATGGCGGTGCACACCTATAATCCCAGCACCTGGGCGGCTGGGCAGCTGGGCAGGAGACTCACTGTGAGTTCGAGGCCATCCTGGGCTATATAGTGAGGCCGAAGACACTCTGAACTATAGAGTGAGACCCTGCCTCAAAAAAAAAAGAAAAATGTTCTGCCCTTCGTTAGCCAATTATCCCACTGAGGCCTGCTGCCGCCCTCACTGAAGAAGAGCAGGATCTCCCAGCCTGATCCCCCTGTGGCCACTGCTCTCCCCTAACCCCACGCCTTCCATGTCCCCAGACAAAGGACGGAACAGCATGGTGTCCACCGAGAGTGCCTCTTCCACCTACGAGGAGTTGGCACGGGCCTACGAGCATGCGAAGCTGGAGGAACAGTTGCAGCACGCCAAGTTCGAGATCACTGAGTGCTTTATCTCAGACAGCTCCTCTGACCAGATGACCACAGGCACCAACGAGAACGCCGACAGCATGACGTCCATGAGCACACCCTCAGAGCCTGGCATCTGCCGCTTTACTGCTTCCCCACCTAAGCCCCAGGACGCCGACCGGGGCAAAAATGTGGCTGTGCCCATCCCTCATCGAGCCAATAAGAGTGAGTGCCCATCCACCTCTCCCTCTGCGTCCCCATGAGCCCTGGCTAGGTCTTGTCCTAACAGCACCTGGGTCCCACCAGCCCGGCTTGGCTCCTTGGTAGTGCAGGGTGGCACCAAAAGCGAGGACTTGGGAGCGCACTGTCCAGAGCCCATATCCTGGCTCAATTTCTTAAGATCTCTGTGGCCTCGGACAAGTCATTCCACCTCCCTGGCCTTAATTTTCTCTTCATTTATAAAATGCGAATGATAGTATCTACATGCATTGATGTATTGAGCTAATTTAGAAATTCAATACATGACTGATTCTGGGTGGATGTCGTAGTCACTTTCTCCCTTGTTGGGACGGAATACCTGACGCATACAACTCAAGGGAGAGGTTTGTTTTGACTCATGTTAGTCCACAGTCTGCCAGCTCCAAGACAGGACAGCATGGCAGAGGGGCATGTTGAAGGAGCGCTGCTGACAGCGTGCTGGACAGACAGGAAACAGAGAGAGAAGAGAGGAGCCGGGAGGGAGAAACACCCTTCCAGGCCACGCCCCCAGTGACCTGCCTCTTCTGACCAGACACCACCAAGTCAGCAATAAGCCCACAATCCAACCACCTCCTGAAGGGCCCACCTATGAGTGCATGAGGCTCTTGGGGACATCTAGATATTAACCTTAGCAGGGGGTCTCATTGAGTAGTGGTCATTCCCTTAATCTGAAGCTGTAGCAAGTTGGAAAGAGACCCCCAGATGGGGTCAGCCGCCCAGCAGTCTCCGGCTGCAGTGCTGGTGGAAGTGAACTCAGACACAAAGGAGCAAGCCTGGTAGCTCAGCACACAGTGGTCACGTGGAGTGTGTGGCAGCAGGCCCACAATTACCAGGGTAGCCCATCAACATATGTGGCATCATACTGTGCAGTGTGGAGTCTGGTCTGCCTGCCTGGCACCGGCCATGCTCCCTGCATCAGGGGCAGGAGGGCTCTGGGTCATCTGGAGAAGGGCTGGAGTAAAGGACTCAAGACACCCATACCCTCCACTCCACTCCTTCTGGCTATGCAAATTTGGGCAGATTATTTAGTCTCCTGGAAACTTAGTCCTCACTTGCACAATGCAGGCAGCGTGAACCAACCTGGGTGGTTGTTCTGTGGATTAAATGAGATAATGTAGGGACAGGGCCAGGCATAGCTGAGTGATAAAGGCACTCCGAGGAGCAGAGGGAGCAGGTATGGAGGCCCCTGAATTCAGCATGGCATGTATAGGCAGTTTCAGAAAGGAGGAATATTCCACCAGGAGGAGGGCTGGGCCAGGGACACATAGCTGACTGAGCATCTGGGAGAGGGGAGGTCTTACTGATGAGCCCCAAGACAGAGTCAGGCTTACCAGGGCAAGTGACAAGGCGTGCTGTTGCCTTCCTCTGCAGGGTAGGGGAAAAGGTGCTAGGGAGTCCCTGTCTTCAGCAGTGGTGGGCTCTCCACCACAGGAGCTAAACACCTATCAAGTTATTGAGCCACTGCTGTATGTGCCAGCCGCTGTTTCAAAGCACTTTACGTACTTCGTATCCTTTAATAATCCTGTAGGGAAACAAGACCATCCGCATTCCACAGATAAGGAAATTAAGGTTTGGAGAGGTCAGGTACCTGCTTGGGGGTGGGGTGAATGAGCAAGTCCCTAAGGCCTCTGTCCCTAACATCCTCTGCCTCTGTGATTCCAGGTGACTACTGCAATCTGCCCCTGTATCCCAAGTCAGAAGCCTTCTTCCGGAAAGCAGATGGGCGCGAGCCCTGCCCTGTGGTCCCACCTCGAGAGCCCTCCATCAGGAACCTGGCTCGAACCTACCACCCCCAGGCTCGCCACCTGACCCTGGACCCTGCCAGCAAGCCCTTGGGCATCCCGCACCCAGGGGCCCCCGCTGCCGCCGCCACAGCCACCTTACCTCAGAGGACTCTGGCCGTGCCGGCCCCCTCAGCCGGCACAGCGCCCCCAGCACCCGGCCCCACCCCCGCCGAGCCCCCTGCTGCCCCCAGCGCTGCCCCTCCGGCCCCCAGCACCGAGCCTCCGCGGGCCGGGGGCCCACACACCAAAATGGGGGGCTCCAGGGACTCACTCCTAGAGATGAGCACATCGGGTGTCGGGCGGTCTCAGAAGCAGGGCACTGGGGCCTACTCCAAATCCTACACCCTGGTGTAGGGCACCGTGAGAAGAGCAGCCCCGAGCCTGGACTTCTGTACCACCAGCCCTCTCACACCAACTCGGCTGTTTCCTGCATTATTTATATTAAACCGACAGACAGAAACCAACAACAACAAAAAGAAACCCCCCCAAGTCATGAACGCTTGTACATAGAACTCTTTTGTACAAATGAAACTATTTTCTTCTTCTCCATGAAGCCAGGGCACAAAGAATTTGACCATACAAGTCAAATCCCCCACCCCGCAAAATACGTGTGCAGAGATATATACATATATAGAGGGACACACCAAAAGGCTATATATCTATATATTTCTCACACCTTCTTTTGAGACAGAGGCACAAAGACAGCAATTTTCCCTCCTACTCACTCCTCCTCCTGCCCCAAAATCTAGGTGGTTTTGACAAAGACCAAAATCCCACCTCAGAGACACTGCATGCGATTTTACTGTTCCAAGAAAACCAGGAGTTGCTTCAATTTGCAGATGCTTATGTGTTAATACCTTTTTCTATGAAAAAAGACCCAGCGCCGTGTGCAATAAAGGTTATGTTTCTATGTGGTGGCTTTTTTCCCATCTGGCTGCTGGAGGTCAGAGAGGTGGAAAGGATGCAGCCAAAAGAATCTAATCAGTTATCTTGCCAGCTTGGAGGAGTCAGCAGGTGGAGGCCCAGGTGGAAGAAAATGTGTCCACATGAAGGAGCAGGCAGGGCTGTGGGTGCACAGCAACATGGCTTCTGTTGACAGGGCAGAGGGCGTCATAGGGAGACAGCCTGGGAACTGGGTCTCTGTGGATGCAAAGCCTGGGAAAGACAGAGGAGGGGGAACAGCCTCGGACAGGAGACCAGCCAAGGCCCAGAGGGTATGAAGTCTGTGGTTTAGGTATCCCTCCCCTAACCATAGCCAGGTCCGTGGGTGCCAAAGGGGCTCCTCGATTGAGCACCCCAAAATGAGGCTGAGCTGTGGCTCAGGAATCTGGAAGGAAGGTGAGTGTGGGACCTGCTCTCCCTGCAGGCAACAGAAGAACTGCGAAGGGAGGCACTAAACAGGAGCAGGAGGGAGGAATTTGTGCAGGATGCAAGCAGGCCACACTTGCCAGCTTGGCCCACAGTAAGACTGCACCTAGGATGCACGGCCTTTAACAGAAGCACCTCCTAAACAGCAATCTAGTCCACAAACACCAGCACCTAGCATGTGCAAGATTCTGCCTGCAATCGCTGTATTACCTGTTAAGACGTCGGCACCATGAGGGGGAGGGGCAGAGATCCTAAACTCCATGCTGACTCCCAGGCTCATTAGAAAATGCCACCTCAGCCCCCACACCCAGGACCACCCTCCGAACCAGCTAACCAAATCCTGAGAAACAAGGCCCTGTGTTCAGGTGCCAGCCCTGCTTCCGCCCCTTCTCTGGGAGGACAGGGCACCTCCCAGTACTTCAATCGCCATCTATAGGTCATCTCTGGAACTGCAAGCACAATGATCAAACCTTGGAGTTCTGCCTAGAATGTTGAGTGCCCCGCCCCCGCAACCACACCCCCGCACGGTGGACACTTGGAAAACAAATAGGAATCGGATCCAACTGCAGTCAGCACAAGGGAATGAACAAGAAGAGGCCAGATGAGGTAGAAGATGGAGCCACCCGCCTAAAGGTTGCAAACCAGACGTCATCGTGAATACATCATGTGTCAGGTGCTGAGCAGAGCCCATTCCTTACTTTGCCTTTTATAACTTCCCTGAGGATTTGGGGAAAATGTATCATGATTTCCTGATTTCCTGGGGCTTTCAATAGTCGTTAACTTATCTGAGGTTAGACGAGCAAGGAGAGATAGAGATGAGCACTAAACTCATATTACCTGGTGGTCCACTGTTCAAAGTCTGAGCTTCAGTTCTGCCTTAAGGATGTTGCCCGATGAAGAGTCTGCCAGGTCCAGGTGAGCAAGTAACTGATATGGAACAATTAGCAAACAGTTCAGGCAGGTGAGCCAGGAAGTATGCAGGGCAAATTGGGACGGGGAACTCCTACATATTTTACTCTGGGCACCGATGGAAGAGGAAGGTTCAGCTCTGGGGACTAGTGCAGAAAGCCTGGGGCCTGAGGAGAACTGCACAGGTTGAAAAATAGGGACTATTTTGAGTTATTTATGCCAATAAACTGAAAAATCTAGAAGAAATGGGCAAACTTCTACACATATATAACCTACGAAAATCGAACCAAAAGGATATAAAAAATCTAAATAGATCAATAATAAGCAATGAGACTGGAGTAGTAATAAAGTCTCCCAACACCAAAAAAGCCCGAGACTAGATGGACTCACTTCTGAATTTTACTAGACTATTTTTGTTTTGTGTTTTTTGAGACATGTAGTCTCACTATATAGTTCAGGGTGATCTTGAACTCACTGCATAGCCCAGGCTGGCCTCAAACTTGCGGCAATCCTCCTGCCTCAGCTTCCCAAATGCTGGGATTATAGGCATGCACCACCATACCCAGCTTTCACCAGAATTTTAAAGAATTGATACCAATATTCCTCAAAATATTCCATAAAATAAAAAGAGAAGATTCCAAACTCATTCTATGAAGCCAGTATAACCCTGTTACAAAAACCTGATAAGGACACAATAAAAATTTTAAAACTATACACCAATATCCTTGATGAATAAAGACACAAAACTCCTCAAAAAAACACTTTCAAATCAAACTCAACCCCACATTTAAAAGATCATACACCACAATCAAGTTGATTTTCATTGCAGAGATCTAAGGATAATTCAACATGTACAAATCAAAAAATGTAATTCCCCACAAAAATAGAATCAAGAATAAAAATCACATGATTATCTCAATAGGTGCAGAAAAAGCCTTCAGTAAAATTCAACATCCCCTCATGGTAAAAACCATGAATAAACTAGGTATGAAAGGACAATAGCTCACCATAACAAAGGCTACCCATATATGACAAACCCATTCCAACATCATAGTAAATAGAGAAAATCTGAAAGCATTTCTTCTAAAATCAGAAATGAAACAAGTGTGTCCACTCTCACCACTCTTATTCAATTTAGTACTGGAAATGTTAGCCAGAGTAATCAGGCAAAAAATAAAAGGGATACAAATAGAAAAAGAGGAAGTCAAATTATCCCCATTTGCAGATGATATGATTTTAAACCTAGAAAACCCTAAAGAGTCCACCAAAATTCTCTCAGAACTGATAACCAAATTCGGCAAAATATCAGAATAAAAAACCAAGATGCAAAAATCTGTAGCTTTCCTATACACAAATAATGAATCAGCTCAGAAAGAAATCAAGGAAACAATCCCATTCAGAATAGCCTCAGAAAATAAAATATTCATAAATAAATTTAACTAAGAAATTGAAGGACTTCTATAATTAAAATTATGAAACACTGAAAAAGAAACTGGAGAAGACCTAGAAGATGGAAAGACATCCCATGTTCGTGGATTGGGAGAATTAATATTTTCTTAAATGCCATACTACTGGAAGTGAGCTACAGATTCAATGCTATCTCCATTAAAGTACCAAGGACATTCTTTTCAAAAGTAGAAAACATGATCCTATGAGGCACATGGAAGCACAAAATACCCCCAAATAGTCAAAGCAATCCTAAGCAAAAAAAAAAAAACAGTGCTGGAGACATCATAAACCTCAACTTCAAAATATACTTAGAACCACTGTAACAAAAACTACATGGTATTGGCATAAAAATACACACAGAGACCAATGGAAGAGAATAGAGGACCCAGGAATGAATCCACACATCTACAGCCATCTGATTTTCAACAAAGGTGCTAAAAACACAAAATGGAGAAGACAGTCTCTTCAGTAATGGTCCTGGGAAAACTGGATGTTCATCTGTAGAAGACTGAAATTAGACCCCTCTCACTCTGTATAAAAATCAACTTAAAATGAACTAAAAACCTTAATATAGACCAGAAAATGTGAAGCTACTACAAGAAAACACAGGGGGAACATTTCAAGATACTGGTATGGGCAAAAATTTTTGAGCAGGACTTCAACAACTGAGTAAATAAGAGCAAGAATTGACAAGTAAGGTTACATTAAATTAAAAAGCTTCTGCACCACAGAGGAAACAATGAACAGAATGAAGAGGTGGTCTATAGAATGGGAGAAAATCTTTGCCTGCTTTTCATCTGACAGAGGCTCAACACCCAGAATATATAAAGAATTCAAAAATTTAACACAAAAAGAATAAGTAATCCAATCAACAAATAGGCAAATAAGCTGAACAGCCACTTCAAAAGAAGTACAAATGGCCAATCATTATATGAAAAAATGCCCAACATCTTCAGTCATCAGGGAAATGGAAATCAAAACTACACTGAGATTCCACCTAACACTAGTTGGAATGGCTACTACCAAGAAAACAAAAAATAAATGCTGGCAAGGGTATCCTTAAAAACTCTTGGTAGGAATGTAAATTAGTACAACCATTATGGAAATCAGTATGGAGCTTCCTCAAGAAACTAAAAATAGAGAGGCCATATGATCCAGTTATACCATCCCTGGGTATACACCCAAAGGAATCAAAGTCAACATCTTATAGAGGTCCATGCACACCCATGTTTTTGAAATACAATTCACAATGGCCAAGTTATGGAATCAGCATAGATCCCATCAGTGGATGAATGGATAAAGAAAATGTGGTGTGTAGACACAACAGAAGGATTATTCTGTCACAGAGAAGAATGAAATTGCGTTGTTTGCAGGAAAATAGATGAAACTGGAGATCATAGTATTAAGCAAAATAAGCCAGCACAGAAAGACAAGTATCATATGTTTTCTCTCATATGCAGAATGTTAATTTTAAAAAAAGACATTAAAATGGAAGAGGGAACTGTTTGAAAAGGGGAAGAGGACCAAGAAAACAAGAAGGATAGAGAAGATAACAGGGAGGGTAAATGTGATCAAAGTATAGTATATGTGTGAATGAAAATGTCACAAAGAAACCATTATATTGTTTGCTTAGTATGCATTAATAATTATAAATATATATATGTATATTTTGTAAACGCAAAGTCTGGAAATTCTGTCGGTCTCGTGCAAAATCCAGTGAGTTTATTCGCTAATAATCTCTAACCTTGACACGTTCTTGCAGTAACCAAGAATCCTGCCTGCCTGAACCACACCCAGAAGCTAATTCACAAAGTAGCAGGAACTCTGCTCCTCACCATTCATGCCCAGCTCACCACCAGCAAGCTCTTTATCTGAAGCAATCATTTTTAACATCCGCTTGCTCCTTTCCAGATCTCTAGTTTGCCCACCACAGACAAGGCCACTTCGAGAGCCTTGATCCTCAAAGTGTGGTCCACAAGCCAGCAGCACCAGCATCACTAGAAGCTTGTAAGAAATGTAAAGTCTCAGGCCCTCACTTCAGCCTGACTCGGAAGCTGCGCATTAGCAACATTCCCAGGGGACCCACATGCACATTAAAGCTTTGTCCCCTCCATCTGCCAACAACCAGAACTAGACTACTTCTGGGTCTGAAGCTTAGCTGGACAGTCACATCCACCAAAGGGGCTTATTTAAAAATGCAGAAGCCCAGATCTCACCAGTCCTACCTGAATCAGAATTTCTTGGCATGCATTTGTATTTTTCTCATGGTAAAAGATACATAATTTTTGGAAGACAGCTCCGGACTCCATCGTGGGCAGGAGGCTTGAGCTTGCAGGTCAGGCCGCTTCCGGTAGGGATTTGCACTGGCTTGGCCCCCTCCCGGGAAAGACAGCTCCGGACTCCATCTTTGGAGCGAGGCTTGAGCTTGCAGGTCAGGCGCTCCCGGCGCGGATCTGCGTTGGCTCCGCCCCATCCCGGGGAAGAC